>CAUJRU010000187.1:0-227889 GCA_963277665.1 Viscum album
CTCAATCCGATACACGATATGTCCGGTATGACACAAAGTGCCCGTTATCAGTTTAAAATCGATATTTTAGTTCACAAAGTGTCACTCACTAAAAACTAAGGGTAACACCCCAAGCTTCCATGGTACGTTTCCCTTTGAATAATGCAATAGCTTACATTGTACGCAACTTCGAGATTCTAACACACCGTGACCAATCAAACTAGCCACTATGAATAGTAATATACACTTTCTGAAATTTTATAAATTTTATTTTTTAAAATGGACTTCATTTTGAATTTGGAATATCGAAATTAGCTTAGGGTGAATTTTTGGTATTTTTTTGAAAACTTTCATTTTTTGATGAATAGTGAAAAACAATGCGTTATTGGTTAAAACTGACTTTTTATTTAAATAATTATTTATTTCATTTAAATTTATTTTAGGTCAAAATATATACATAATACCTATATAAGTTCAATTTAATTCATTGGAGTCGTTTTAAAATAAGTTTAGATATATAAAATTTTTATTGAACTTTTTACCTTCTTTTACCCACCTCCTAGGAGCATTTGCAAATTTGCATAAAATATAATATTATCGATTCTATGAGTTGAATTTCAAAAATATGAGAGACACGGTTAATATCAGTAAGTAAAATGTGGTTCAATAAGATGAAAATAATTTTTGGTGAATAGTAACTTTTGACTTTTATTTACAATGGTTAAAAGTAAATATGGTAATTATGGGTAAAAATGATATCATAATTACCCTAACACATGTCCTAATTCTATTGGATAAGTATAATTCGACCAAAAATAACCTTAGGAATAAAATACGATCCCCTTTGGTCAACTTGGATTATATTAGGAAATTTATTATTATTTTATTTAAAGAAGAGTTAAAAGAGTTAAATTCAAAGTTTAATAACTAAACCATTTTTAATATAGAGTTACACACAATATAAATTAGACTATAATAATTTATTAGAAATATAAAAATATTTCCTACATAATGGTATTTTATTTATAATTTTTAGACATTAAATAATTTAATTTATTTATGACACAATGATGATGCAATAATTACCATATAATTAAATATTAAAATAATTGATATTATAAATATCCAAATAAATGTAAATTGAGACTTCTGATAAATTATACTAATTTTATAGGTTAATATTACATGTTAGGGTTGTTTAAATAAATTTTATTTGAAATGATAAAGTTTTAATGGATTTAAAAAAAATCAAATACTAAATAGTGTCAAAATTGACATAATTGAGTTTTTAAATCAAATACTATATTATTAGTTGATATAATATTCCTAAAAATCTAATGATCGGTAAAAGGACTTAGATAAGGTTATATATATTAATAATGAACCACATGGGGTTCTCTTGTCTTGTTATAGTAAGTTTATTAACCATATAATATAAAAATACAAAGAGACATGGTAAATGTCAAACTATTTAACTAAGAGTTAAATCTAAAAGATAGGGTTAATATGGTGACCTAAACCTGTCCAAAACCTATTGGTTGAGAGGTTTTAGACTCATACCCACCTTAGTATCAAAATAAATCATTTTGGATCCATTAGAAACAGAAAATGATTTTATTATAAAATAATATTTCAAGATTTTCCTAAAGTGACCCTCACCTCTCTTACAAAAGGGTACTTCCCCTTCTCTTAATTTCACACCTCCAAAGCCATTTGGCTCGGCCAAACCCTACCCAAATATCCTCAAAAATTCCCCCCCCCCTTCATCCTAGAGGCCTTCCTTTGGTCAGAAAGCCAACCTAAGGATCCCTTTTGATCAAATCAAAAGGAAGAACCCGAAGAAGAGGTAAGTATTTCATCACCTCTTTAAAGTTCTTTTCTTCTTCCACTTCCTCTTTCTTTGTTGTTTCCATTATAAAATTATAACTCCAGTATCTTCTATATAATGTGATGTTAATATAAATATGGTACAACCATATTCATTATTCTATCAATCATATGAATGACAAAGTCACCATACGTGCGTACGTACGGCTTACCGTTTCCACGTCGTGGTGTAGTTTGTTATTCAAACACTTTATTATTTTGATGGGTATAATAATGTGTATAAATAATTTAAATAATAAATATTACATATTAATTATTATTTATATATGATATACCATCCAATTACATATGATTTCACCATCAATATAATCATATTGTTGCTTGTGCATACGTACGGATTACCGTCTCCATGAACGTGATGAGATTCATTCCCCATCATAATCATTCAAGAATAATTTTCATTTTATGATTAAAAATAATTTTTAAGAACTTAATATCATTTTGGATATGAATAAAATACATCCCATCCATAACAAACATGGCTTACGTAACTGAGCATAGAAAGGAAAACAGATCAGTTAACACCCAAAACGATGATACTACTAAAATATTATTAACAAAGTAATATTATAAGATCATATATGATATAAAATTTATGTATATTATTATTGTATAAATTAATAAAAATGTTTTAACTATTATAAAATATGTTAACATACCATCGACTAAGGAAAAGTACAAGGTAAGGGTTAATTTCACAATCTCTTTATTATCTGAGGTTGTTTTTACGTAAGTATCTACTAGGACCTTTTTAACATCCAAAACCATGTTTATTAAAAATGTATTTCAAAACATTTTTACTATTTACTAAACTATGGATTAAAGTCATTTATACCATTATTTGACTTTTTATAAAATGGCTTGAAAGGAATCTTTCTGTCATTTTCCAAACAAGGTACTTTATGACCTTTTCGACAAAATTAAGTTAAGAATGTCTTTTTTTAACTTATATAGTGGATGTGGATATTATCCGCCATTAAAACATCATTAAAGCTTCCCATACAGGATTATAATAATATTTTCAAAATAAATATTTTCTTTTATAATTATATGACTTTTAAATGATTTCAAAATAGAAAGAGATATTTCTCTACAAAAAGTTTTGATTTCCTCTATGTCAATATCCTTTGATGAATTTTAAGCTTGTTTTAAGTTGATTCATTATGATACAAATATTCCATATTTTATTTAAGGTTTTGTGATATGTTTGACTATTGATGTGTTATTTTTACACCATTCATGGTTTATGGATAAAGTATTGACACTTCATATGCTAATTTTAATACGAATGTTTATGTTATGTTTAAACCTTTTCATATGAGGAATGAATTGGACTTAGTAAGTGACGGATGGAGCCCGATATAGATCCTCGATGCATTGATAGGTCTCATGTGACAAACTAGTGTCTTGGCACAAGGCCTTGATAAAATCTTATTTGTAGTCTTGGAACAAGGCTTTGACTATGTGGTTATGAAGTCTGGCATTATGCATTCCATCATTATGAAAGTGGCTATTGATATTGCATGTGATTATTCGACTAGTAGAATATCCATGTGAATAAGTAAATGGAATTATTTGATTTTATCTTTTCCATATTATGCTGAAGTTTAAGTTTAAAAGGATTTTGTTTTAGTCTTATACATTGCCTTAAAAGTTTATGCTTATTTATGAAAGTTTCTACTATATTGTTATCCTTACTGAGAATCTGAGATCACCCCTTTCTATGTTTTATTTTTCCCAGGAGGTGAAGAAATATTTTATGGTTGACCTGCAGGGATAGGCTAAGGATATAAGTGTGGTAAATGGGGAAAAAATGTTCTTGATGTTTTTATTTCATGATGTAATGTAAAACTTATGAATTTATCTAGTACTTCCAAGGATACTAAACTGATTGGTCTTTCAGGACATGATTCCTTGTATCATTCCAATGTTATGTAATAATGCACCGACTCTGGATAATGGGGTTGGGGCATTACAATAAGAAAAAAAACTATTATTTTCTTGATAATTTATAAAAAAAATTATAATTCATTTATGACTTGTAGGAATTAGTCTCACATCAAAATGATCCACGAAGTGACTGGTATGAATCAAATTGTGTGTTTCCAGTTTAAAATGACATTTTAGTAAAAAAGAAAAGTTACATACTCAAAACCAATAAAATGAATCTGGATTATTTTTATAATTTAATAAAATTATCCATGAATAATTTTAAATGTGTAGAAATCAACCACACCTCAATTTGATTCACGGTGTCACCGGAATTACTCTAGATGTGTTTTTTATTTAAAATTGACATCAATTTTAGTAAAAATGACAACTGAAAAACTCAAAACCAAGAAAAAAAATTTATATTGTTTTGATACTTTTTTAAAATGATCCTTATGTAATTTTAGAAATGTATGAATTATCCACATCTCAATATGATACAAGATGTTCTCGATATGACTCAATGTGTCTGTTATCAGTTTAAAATCGACATTTTAGTTCAAAAAGTGTCACTCATTGAAAAATGAGAAAACATGATCAGATTTTATTGATAATTTTGGAAAAATATTAAAATTCCATTTATGATGTGCAGGAATCAGCCTCATGTCAAACCGATACACGATGTGATCGGTATGATTCAAAGTATGTGTTTCTAATTAAAATGACATTTTATGAAAAAGACAAGTGACGTACTCAAAATTAAGAAAATGAATTCAAACTATTTTGATACTTTATAAAAATTATCCATAAGTCATTTGAGATCTTTATGAATCATACCCATCTCAATCAGATGAACGGTGTGACCGGTATGACTCCAAGTGTGTCTTTTTATTTAAAATTGACATTAATTTTAGTAAAAAAGACATCTGACGTACTCAAAACTGAGTAAATGCATTCAAATTATTTTTATACTTTAGGAAAATGATCCATAATTTATTTGTGACTTTTAGGATTTATTCACACCTAAATCTGATACAATATGTGCCTGATATGACTCAATGTGTCCGTTATCAGTTTAAAATTGACATTTTAGTTCAAAAAGTTTCACCTACAGAAAACCGAGAAAACACACTTGGATTATCTTGATAATTTAGGAAAATGATTCATAATTCATTTTTGATATGTAGGAATCATTATAAAATCAAACCGACACATGATGTGACTAGTATGAGTCAAAGTGTGTGTTTCCATTTTAAAATGACTTTTTTTAATAAGAAATGAAATTGACGTACTCAAAACTTAGAAAACATTTTCAGATTTTTTGATACTCTAGGGAAATGATCCATAAGTCAATTGAGATGTGTAGGAATCATCAACACCTCAATCCAATGCACAGTGGGACCAATATGACTCCAAGTACATCTATTCAATATATAAGGGTTATTTTAGTTTAAAACGCACATCACATTACCAAAACCGAGAAAACAAGCCTAGATAATACTTGACTACGAATAAGAAATTGTGTGATATTTAAGAATCAACCACAAATACAATACACAAAGTTACTATTATGACTCAATGTTTAGTTTAAAATTAACACTTTCTGTTAATTCTTTTCTTTATATTATTACTAACATAAGAATTATTTTTTTATACAGGTGTGTTCTTTTTCTCGAGTAGTGGTGGTTTGTTTGACAATATCATGATTCGGGGTCAGGATCAAAAGACAAAGAAACATTGATGTTTTTGAATTTATGTAATAATTAATACTTATGTATCAGTGGAGACACTGTAGCGACGGAGGTACTATAGCAGGTAATGTAGCAGCACGGGTACTGTAGTAGTACTGTTCACCGAGGGGTCCTTTGGGCCAAAAAATGGGCTTTCAAGCCTTGTATTCAGGCCACTTGGCCTTGGGATTTTGGGCTATGTAATTGGTCTCCCTCTTCCCACACTAAAGAGGTCTTTTATTTAAATAATAAATTGGGGATTCTACCCCAACCTTTTAATACTTATGTAATTGTGTACACCAATGTTTTGAATGTCTATAATATAGTGTTTTCCCTTGTATTTGTGTTGTAAAATTAATTTCATTTAAATTTTGTATCAGTACTTGATTTTGCTAATATCTGGTGGTTCTTCTAGTGTTGTGGTGTGATGTTACAACACATTACACCAGTGCCACAGTGTGCTGTTAGAACACACTATAGTATGCCCCTTTATCATCACTTTTTTAGCGCTGATAAAGGACTGGGGATTTTAATCTTGCTCCAGTAGCTAGTGCTTCTCTAGCACTGATAAAGGACATTTTTAGCACTGTTAAAGGTCTATTTTGTAGTAGTGTGTAGAGATAAGATAGAAGCTTCCTGCCACACTACGATTGATGAAAATGAAGAAAGGTGAAATAGTTCTCTAGATCTGATAGCAAATCATGTTCCCTTCACAAGATTCAACAAGATCTCATCAAAATTGACATACCAAAACATAGATTTATCCATAATGGACTAGATCTATGATTTTTAAGGTGGGAAAAGGAAAAAATATATGAATAATGATGAAGAAAAATGACTTACTGATGAATACAGGTCTCTAACGTGCTTTGATTCACCTAAGAATCTCTCTCAGATCAAAGGGGATCATCTCCCAATCCTTGGGAGGAAAATGAATTCAGATTATGGGTGGATTAGGGATTATAGGGGGTTTGTAGTAATAAATAGGATATGATCCATATTGTAAGGGGTTCTAACTGTTCACCACATGGTTAGGCTGCACAGTTTATCAAACCATACACCAACCGTGTGGTGCAGCTGTCTTAAGTTAACCCCTCACATGGTTAGACAACCCGTGTGCAACCATGTTTTTTCTTTTGTTTCAAGTTTCACAGTTTCTTTTGGGAACTCACACAATTTGGCCAAATCATGCGTCAATCGTACGCCTATCTTGTGCTCGTTGTCTTCCCTTGCACGGTTTCTTGGAGGTGGTTCACGATTTATACGAACCATTCACAGACCATGAACCTCTATAAAAGCCTCTAAAGCATGTCAAAATCCCTCAAAACCTCCTTAAACTTAACCAAACATTAAATAGACTCAAAATACATCAATAAAATGCCATGTACCTAAAACCTGGAGTGATAAATACATGGTGCTTTGGAACCAAAGTTCATGTTCTTTTTTTTTATGATAAACTTCAAAAAAATTTAAAGAAGTGTCCCATTGGGGTCAATTTAATGCCTCATATCGAAATAATGATTAATGTATAAAATCCACTATCTAGGATCGCTTGAAAACAAAACTCAACTTTAGTGGAACCAACATAGAGATTCAACTATGAAAAAATGTTAGAATGGAAACTTGGAGAAAGGTTTAAACCAAATGGAAGCAAATATGGATGTTTTGAATGCTAGTCATGATTCCAATTTAAATAGTGATGGAAAGTCAGAGTGAAACTTTATAGAGATTTTTAGAAGCCCAAAAAGTGGGAGGAGTTAGTTGTCTATTCAATTATTCGCATGGTATATGACAAGCCAAGTTGTGTTTTAGTGATAGGGTTATGAGGAATCAATGTAGATGATCTTTTCTCAAATGATGAAACAATCAACTTCACCACAAGTTGAAGAATTGTATTAAAGGGATTATCATAAATCATCTTCTCAAACTAATGATTGTAGTGTAATTTCAACTACCAGGATCACCTAAAAACAAAACTCAGCTTCAGTGGAACCAATAGAGAGAATCAACTCTGAAAAAATATGAGAGGGGAAATTGGGGATGAGGTTTAAACAAGACAAGAGAAAATATGTATGATTTTCATACTAGTCATGATTCCATTTTGAACCTTTTTAAAGTTCCTATTTATACAGTGAGTTTTGAAAAGTGTTGGCCATGTACAAACATTATGTGGAGTGATTATTACATGTTATGGACAATTGCATTCCACACGTCAAACTGTGAGATATATTATTAAAATATAAGAGCATTGAAGCTTCCCAGTGGTTCATAATTTGGATTTCATGCCCCCAACTAATCAATGGGTCCCGTTATTGATTATATATATAGGTGGTTAGTTGTGGAGATTTAATGCGTGCTTGTTTAGTGTCTTATCATCATCAACTATGATTTGAGGATTCCCTCACCAAAAACACTATAAAATAACCTCCCATGACACACCCAAACCCAACCAATAAATCTATAGATCCCTTTATTGCTTACATAACCAGACAGTCTGGTGGTTATGGGTCTCATGGGAAGCTGATGGTAGAATTTGAGATATTGTCGCCCATCCGATAAGTTCTACGCCTTGTTCAACGAGAAGCACAACGAAGGAATCGCATATCCAGTCCACCTTTTGGGCGTGTGAATCAGGGTGAGCAGAGAGTTGGACGTGCATATCATTAAAGGCTGAATAGAGATGAAAGCTTCCATCTATCTATTACCACCTTATATGTGTCGCATGTGGATATTTGCATCTTCTGTTCCAGGTATGCATGGCCGTGTGAGCATTGCGCAAGTGATAATGTACTGTAATCCAGTTTTTTAAGTGTGATCTTCTGTCTTGTTCATATTTTATATTTATGCATAATTATAGGAAAAGGATGGGAACCTTAGGGAGTTTGGTCATTGAAGCTTACTATATTGCGGAGGGGTAGTTTCTACCCTAGTGATTTTATCTTATTTGAGGCTACTGGATGCTGTGACATAGTGGGTCTCCTGAACTAATTCTACGCAATCCACGGCCAACATTCAGTACACATGAAATGTTGATGGAAATCTATTACTGATGGGCTTTGATATTAAAACATGTCCAAATACCCTCATTATCCATGCATGGGATGTTTAGAATAAGAATAAATAATAAAAAGAGACCCCCAGAAGATCATCAATTGTTGACTCTAAAGGTATATCCAGAGGATGTGTGTATCTCCGAACATTTGAGAAGGATTGGGGATAAAGAAGGATAGAAAGGGAACTGTGATTTTAATTGGACCAGATAAAAGAACTGATGAACACTTTATTAGTGCAAAAAAAATATTATTGAATAGTGGTATTTATCAGCACTTTAAAAAAACACCGATAAATATAGTTGGGCATCATGAAGGATGACAGAAGGCGATGCATCATTTTCACCCTTCGATCATGGGTTTGAGCTACAAGGTTATGTCATACCCGACTGTTTGTTTCTCAGTTTATGAGCCACACCTTAACTAAAACCATTTTAATAAATATATTTCTATTTTCCATGAAAAACATGTTAATGAATTACTTAGGTGATAATTATTTGAATAAGTAATTGGTTATTTGAAAGAAATAGATTTATTTAGCATATATATATATATATATATATATTTCTGAATGGAAATTCATAAGAATATTCCTTGGAAACCATACATTTATTGTATGATCATATCTAGTAAAATACCTACTATTACAATAAGTATACAAACAGAAAGACCTTTACATTTCATAAGAACATTACACAATATGTTTAAATATGGACAACATCTAGTCCACCTGACACATTGATGGAAATATATTACTATTGGGTTTTGTGGATATGAAAACAAGTCCAAATACCCTCATTATCCATGTATGAGATGTTTAACATAACAATAAATAATAATAAAAACCCCACAAGATCATCAATTGTTTTCTCATCCACATGATGTGTGTATCTTCAAACATTTGAGAAGGATTGGGTTGAAAGGGTTGGAAGGGAACTGTAATCTTAATTTGGAGAACCAATCCCCTAACCGCAATGCATTTCCATGCATGGAATGATATCCCAATATCACAAGTCTATAAAGACTCTATCACATATTATGATATATATCACTATATAACTCATGACTTTGCGCCATACATCATCATATATATTGTACAACTATGAACTAAAACTCCATATTTCACCATATGAAAAAAAATTCATACCCAAAGCTATTTGAGATACCCCCATAACTCTTTTTCATTAATTATAAAGGATGAGGAAAACTAAGTACATGAATTTGGGTGATTCAAAAACTTTTAACAATAAAATTGAATTTCCCCCATTATTAGTGAGAATGAAGGGATCTTTCTCCCACTCAATCTTTTTATGTATAAAACAGTACACTACTAAATGCGCAATAAACAACGATAGCTTTTATCAGCACTAGATAAAAGCATTACTGTACACTTTATCAATGCTAAAAAAGCACTATTGAATAGTGGTATTTATCATCACATGATAAATGTGCTGATAAATACAGTTGGACATCATGAAGGCTCACAGAAGGTGATCCGTCCTTGTCACCCCTTCAGTCATGATCTTGAGCCTCGTGTGTAGGTTCCGGGAACAATGGAAGTGTGGTTGGGATGACACCTAACATTGATTTTTACAATGATCAATCACTATGGAAAAAACGGGCAAGGGAAGCGCTACCCTTTTATGAGCGCTAAAAAAAGCGATGATAAAGGGGACCCCTTTATCAGTGCTTTTTTATAGCACTGATAAAGGGGGGATTTATCAGCGCTTTTTCCTACCAGTGATAAATTTTATGTTTAAAAAAAATTAAGAAAAATAAATTATTGTTATATAAGTATATTTATATTGATATAAATATAATATATATTTTTGAAATATGTTTTAGATTCCTATAAATAGACTATTACATTTAATATATAAGAAATTTAATGAAAATGGCTTTAAAATATTTTAAAAAATATTATTAATTAATAATTTGCTAATTATTATCGATTAAAAATCATTTATTAACAATTTGAAGACACAAAAAATCAAAACAATTAATAAAATATCTAAAATAAGTTGAAAATGTAACTCAAACTTGAAACGGCCATAGCTTTTGATCCGGGTGTCTGTTTGAGCTCTACAAAATATTAAATCGAAGCCTGAGATGATCTCTACTCACTATTAACCTAGGAAAAGCCTTTGTCACATTTTTGGAGGCCAATAAAGGACTAAAAGGCCTCCAAAACTGAGTTTTTAGTCAGGATACACCGATTTGTTAACATTCAAACAGGTATAACTTTTTATCCGGATGTCCGTTAGCGCTGTACCACATATCATATCGAATATTGTTTCATTTTCTTCGATTTTATTGGTTGTGGAATTGAAACGGGATTCTAGATTATATGTTATGATTGTTTTAACATTCTATGGATTTTCAAATACACATATATATGTATTTATTCATAAATATATATATGTCTTTGTGTGTGTGTGTTGTATATATGTATGTATGTATTTATTTATTTAATTATAAACACAAAAAAACATATTTCATAAATGTATTTAAAACTAATCTTATAAGTATATATTAATATATAAATAAATATACGGATAAAAAATTATAACTAGAAATATATATATAAATAAATAAATATAAATATATATTAATATACAAATGAATATATATACTAATATATGAATAAATATATTTATATTAATATAAATATATATCAATATAAAAATAAAAATAACTATATATATATATATAAATAAATAGATATATCATTAAATATAGAAAAAAATGAAATAGCTTAGTGGTAAAGGTACAGCCGTGAAAGGGGGAGGTTGCAGGTTTGAGTTCGGGTAGAAGCAAAGGGGTGCGCGTGTGTGAGGACGCGTGGGAAGGGTAGCGCGTGGGAGACCTTCTAACACTGATAAAGGGGGGGGGGGGGGGGTCAAGCGCTATTAAAAGATCTCCCCACATTATTTAATTATTTTTTAATTTTTTAATTTTTTTTGACTTTTATCAGCACTTTTTAAAAGCCCTGATAAAGGTCCCTTTTATCAGTGCTAAAAAAAGCACTGATAAAAGGGTATTTTATCAGTGCTTTTTTTAATGCTGATAAAAGGGGCCTTTATCCGGGCTTTTCAGAGTGCTGATAAAAGGGACCCCCCTATATTAGCGCTGAGCTTTACAACGCTTTTTTAGCACTGTTAAAGCCCGTTTTGAGCACTGATATAGGCCGTTTTTTTAGTAGTGAATTATTATTCCATAATCAATATGACGATAAACACCACTCTCCATGAAATAGAATCAAAGATTTAGATTAATAAAGAAGAGGCCTGAAACCTTTAGAGAATATCTTGCACATCATGGTTATAATGAATATAATTAATTTCATAAAGAAAATAATACCTGGATATTTTGTATTTTCTTAGATTGGTGTTGTTGATCATCCAGAATGACCCTTCCAAAGTCTCTTGTTGTGCTTGCAAGGATCCAAACTAGAATTCCTCTAGTAGTGATCTACACGTGCTCCGATGGTCTCTAATCGACACCGTTCATTCTCCGGCTGCTAGCACGGCGAAGACGGGTGTCTTGTATCGGTCATTCTTGATCGCTTTTTCTTCGGCCTTGAATAACATCTCTCGTTATTGAGAGGGGTGAGAAGATAATTCAATAGAGAAATTGTTTAGCTCAACAATTCTCAATTCACCGGGTGTGTGGTTCAGTACATGGCACAATAGACGCATGTGTCTATTTTTTGACATGTGGCTTTAGTAACAATATTTAATTGCATAATAAAAATTAAATACATTCATAACCTTATAGAAAACTCATTCTATTAATAATAATACTAAATAATTATTTATGGTGCACCAACTTACACAAAACGGAATTATAAATAAAATTCCTTATCACAAAATAATAGCAGCATTATTTTAATTTATGCCTACTAGTTAAATAATTATTTATCATCTTGCAAACAATTATTTTACTACCGGACCAGCCTTAGTCCTCTCAAACTCCACTTCCATTTATTGGACACCAGAATAAATAAATAAATAATTTATTCTCTTAAATAAATATTTATTTACAAACAAGTAAATAAATATTTATTAAATGTTCAATAAAATTAATAAATAAATTTTACCCACAATCCGGTGAATAAATATTTATTTAATTTATGAAATCATTTTAACTTGAATAAAAATATTCCATTGTATTGAAAATAATATTTATTAATTAAATTCAAATAGAATTTAATCATTACCACCAGAAATACTTAGTATGTGACCCTCTAGGATTCTTTTTCGTTGGCATTATGTGGGCTTGATCAACGTCCAAGAGTATTATCTAGCAATGGGTCAAGACACCCAATAAAAAGAACTTAAAGTTTCAACAATGACATCCACATATGAACACTCACTGTTTAATATAATCTCATTGTCACAATATCTCATTAAGCAGGTTTTATGATAGTGTTGTCAAATTTTATGCTTGATACGCCATTCTTTGACTACATGAAATAAACTCGTCGTTACACCATGGCCATGGAATTTCACGTGGTGGTTCTATTTCAATCAAAGGGCCGAGATATCAACTTTCATAAAATAAAGGGACAAATCTTTACTCAACTTATCCATTAATAACAAGCCACTCGTGATGCACCCAACGTACCCTAATTCCCACCAACTATCCGCGTGACAGTTTTTATTAGTAAATCAAAGTGCGTGAGTCATGACACATATTAATGATAATCTTAAAGTCTAAGGATCATTACACACACTCACAGATAGAAATATCCAATGACACCAAAACACACGAAATTTCTACTGGCGGGTCTGTTCTCATAATTTCCTGTATTTGAGATTACCAAGTGAAAACTTCATGAGAAGAATCTCATCTGCTTACGAGTACTCACACCTGATGGTCTTCATGAAATGTGTCTCATCATAGTATGTCATCCAACCGTAGAACTATATTTAAGAATATTGTTATAGCATTTCAAGGTTCTCATCATAGAGGGGAACTGCCATGACCTTATCAATGCAACAAATACTCTTGGACATTATTACATCATAGTCACATAGAACAATGAATAATATGTAGTAAGATGATTAATATTTAAATACATTAAATATCTATGTAATCAAAGTAAAACCATTTTCTTCTAGGACAACAACTCTTACAAACTCCCACTTGGACTAGAGCCAACTTCCTATGATTTTCAGTCCACTAGAACTCACATGGTGATCATGTTTATGTTGAGTCAAGACTTTAGTCAAGGGGTATTCCACGTTGTCTTCCATATAAATACTACTCACTAAAACTTCACCTCTCTGAGAAAAATACCTTAAGAGATGATACTTTTGAAGTATGTGATTCGTCCACTGATGTAACCTTGTCTCTTTTGCGAGAGCCACCGTTGCAGTATTATCACAGTACAATGTGATGAGATCTTTACTAATAGGTATCACATCCAGTTCCTGGACGAAGAATTGCATCCAAACTGATTCTTTAGCTACCTTTGAAGCTGCGATATACCCAGACTCTGCTGTAGAATCTGTGACCACACTCTGATTTGAGCCCTTCCAGCTCACTGCACCTCCATTCAAAGTGTAAATGTATCCCGTATGTGACTTCATGTCATCTTGATCAGTCTAGAAACTAGAATATGCATATCCTATGATTAATAGTTCCTCATCTCCTCCATAAAATAGAAACATATCCTTCATATGACTAAGATACTTTAGGATAGTCCTGACTGTCATCCAATGGAGGTCACCTGGTTCAGGTTGATATCTTCCTACCACACTCAATGCGTAGGTGACATCCAGCCTAGTACATAGCATAACATAAATGAATAACCCAATCGCTAGTGCATATAGAGTCCTTTCCATTATCTTTATTTCTTCATGTGTCTGAGGACACATTTTCTTGGAAAGATGAATTCCATGTGATGCTGGAAACAATCCCCTCTCGGATTTTTCCATACTGAATCTCTTCGGTATCTAATCAATGTATGTACTTTTACATATGCCTAAAAATATCTTGGATCTGTCCTGATGGATCTTGATCCCAAGAATATATGCTGCCTCACCCAAGTCCTTCATGGAGAAGCATTGATTCAACCATGCCTTAACAAACTGTAAGACTGGTATCTCGTTCCCAATAAATAATATGTCATAAACATATACTATTGGGAAATTGACTGCACTCCCACTAAACCATTTGTATAAACAAGTATCACATTAATTCATGATAAAACCATATTTCATTATGGATTCATCAAAATGAATGTTCCATGACCTGGATGATTTATTTAATATATAAATGGATTTCTGTAACTTTCATACCTTATTGGAATCCTTTGGAGTCCTAAACCATTTAGGTTGTTTCATGTAGACATCTTCTTTAAGGTTACCATTAAGGAAGGTTGTTTTGACATCCATTTGACAAATATCATAGTCATGGTAAGTGGAAATGGTCAATAGAATTCTAATGGATTTCAACATTGAAACTGGTGAAAAGGTTTCTTCGTAGTCAATGCCTTGACGCTGTTTGAACCATTTTGCAACCATTCATTCTTTATAGGTACTAACTTGTACTTCCATGTCCAGTTTCTTCTTGAATAACCATTTGCAACCAACATGATTTACATCAACTGGAGGATCTAACAAAATCCATACTTGGTTTTGGTACATGGAATCCATTTCATAATTCATGTCTTCTTGACACTTGGAAACATCTATGTCACTTACTAATTACTTATAGGTTAGAGGCTCATTATTATCAACTAATAATGAGTCACCATTCTTGGTAACTAGAAAATTGTACCGTTCTGATTCTCTAACCTCTCTTGTACTCTTACACACCTCTTGTGCCTCTAGAAGAGTTCTTTCTTTCACGAGGATTTGTGGATTCTGTTCCTGTACCAACTCTTGTGTAACTTGAGCCTCAAATGCATCAAAGTCTATCTCTCTCCCACTATCTCTTTTGGATATGTACTTCCTCTAAAGGAATATGGAGTGTCTTGAAACTATAACCTTTTTTCTGAGGGGTTTTATAGGTAATATCCCCTTGTTTCCTTGTGGTATCCTATAAAGGTACACTTTGTGCCTTAGGGTGAAAGTTTGTTACCTGATGAGGCCTTAACAAACGCATCGCTTCTCCACATATGTAAATTTGATAATATGGATTTATTTCCACTCTAGAACTCATATGGAATACCATTTAACGATTGAGTTGGTAATTGTTTTATTATCTGCACCGCTATTTGTAACGCATAGCCCCAAAAGGATAATGGATGACTCACATAACTCATCATTGATCTCACCATGTCCAATAGGGTGCGATTCTTCCTTTCTCTCACACCATTCCACTGGGACGTGTATGGAGGAGTGAGTTGGGATAAGATCCCAAACTCTCATAAGTAATCAATGAAGTATTGATTAAGATATTCTCCACCTCAGTCTGAGTGGAGTTTTTTAATCTTCTTACTAAGATGTTTCTCAACTTCATTCTTGTATTCTTTGAACTTATCAAAATAATCCGACTTATACCTCATTAAGTAGATATATCCATATATACTAAAATCATTAGTAAAAGTTATGAAGTATGAGTAATTTCCCCTTTATTAAATTGGAAATATCCCACACACATCGGTATGAACCAATTCAATAAGTCTTTTATCCCTTTCACCTTTCCCACTAAATGGATATTTGGTCATTTTTCCTTGTAAACATGCATGACATACACCAAGTGGTTTTAGTCCAAAATAATATAAATATCCATCTTGATGTGACTTTTTCAAGTGTTTCTCATTTACATGACCTAGCTGGTGATGCCAACTTTGGGTTTGGTATGAGTCATGTGAACTATCCTTGTTTTCAATTTCCATTACTTGGTTTGTGTAATACAACACATAAAGACCATTGTATAAATGTGCCCTACCAAAAAATGATATCTTTGTAAAAGAAGAAACATTCATTTCTAAAACTTGAAAAAAATAAATATGTATCTAATATGGATATAGAAATAATGTTTTAGTAACATAAAACACATAACAACAACCCTTTAACACCAAGATCATCCTAGTTGGCAATGTGAGGTGATAGTCCCTGACAACTGCAGCAGCAAGTCTGGCTCCATTGACTACTCGTAGATCTACCTCCCCTTGGTAAATCTTCTTAAATCTTCTTAGTTCCTATATTTGGATACATATGTGAGCACCAAAAGATATATCTAATAACTAATTTGTAGAAATAGATAGATTTGATTTATAACAAATGCACATGAAGCTTCTTTTTGATTCTTAGGCTAGGTGCGATTCTTCTTCCAGTGGCCCTTCTTGCCACATGTGAAACAAATAGCCTCATATTTCCTTGACTTCCATTTTATCTTCTTTTTATTGGAAGGTTGTGAAGAAGCTTTGGGATTAAATCTCTTCACCTTCCCTTTCCTCTTATTCACTATAAGGACAGAAGGCTTTTCACGTTTTATATCTTTATCCACTTTGAGAATGAGGATAAGATGATCAGATGGATACTTTTCAATGTTGTTCATATTAAAATTGACAACAAAGTTAGGGAATATCTGAGGTATTGATGCAATAATGAGATCGGTGCCCAGTTATTCGGGGATTTTAAACCCTAGAACCTCCAGGAACTCAATGTAGCCAATAAGCTTGACTACATGAGGAACGGCTGGGGAACCTTTTCCAAGATTACTCTGAAAGAGTGCCTTAGAGATCTCAAACATTTTCTATCTTTCTCTCTCCTGGTAAAGACCACATAGGTGCTCGAGCATACTATAATCATCCATGTTTTCATTGGACTTCATGAGCTCACTGAACATTGATGATAGCATCAAACACTGAATGTCCACCGTGTCGTTCATATTTTTATCATAGACCAGAAAATACTCATCACTTTCCTCTTTGGTAGGTGGATCGGGTAATGATGACTATAGCATGTAAGACTTCCATTCATAGAGTAGGATAAACCGAAGGCATCTAAACCATTCATGTAAGTTACTGCCAGTGATGATTTTGTCTTTATCCATAATTGATCATAGGGATAGTGTGGTTGAAGAGCTTGTCATTTTTATTCTACAATTAAAAGAGCATATCTTTAGTACTTTCTTGATTACATTTTATGAGAAATAATAAATTTTATTAAGTCTCTCACTATTTTATCCAGTCTCAATGGCCCTCACCATTGAACTCAGAATGTCCAGTTTCTATGAATTTATAGTGGAAGGGATCCATATTCCCCTTCAAATAACTCCAACAAGGGTTGGTTAAGTTATTAGAAGGTATTTAGGTAGGCAGGTCTTTGCCAACTGTGGTCTTGTAGCTCCTTGATCTGTTGAGTGGACTCCCAAATCCTGAAATCATGACTTTGGATTTCCTCAATTATTACCTCCAATATTACACCAATTCTAGAAAGGGATAATCTTATTGATGTAATATGGTTAAGTCAACCTGAAAGCTTTTATAATTGATTTATTTATAAAATTAAGTGTCACAACATGGGTTGGTCAAACACACAGTTTTATAGAGTTTTTCCCTTAATCAAGTAACGGAAGGCTTTGTCTGACTTAATATTTTATTTGACAGATTTTTATCTCTTATGCATGAATTGATTATTATCATTATCACATGATTTTTAATATTAAGTGAAACTTACTTAAATTATTAACCATTTTTATAACATTTAGGAATAAGTCCAGTTTACTTTAGTTCCATCTTGCATGCTTGTTTAATTCATTAATTATGTGATCATGAAAACACATCCATAAGGATAAACCATGAAACTAACAGAAATAAAATAAAGGGAATGATTATGAGATTTTATAATGGTTAGTTTATATAGCGGTTGATAAACTAACCCTGACCTAGTGGAGAAACATATTGAACCTTCAGGGTTTGTGTTTATATCTTTCCACTTCTCCACCTCTGTATCTCCTGGGATTGGTTTTGTCTAGGCTCTAGCTTGAGCCGCCTCCACTAGATTAGGAGTTCCATCCATTACATATGCTTTTTTTTAACTCATATGTAGGTGAGGCTCAAAATGGGGTTTTACATAAAATAAACCTTTGGAACGCCGACCCTATATATTAGTGAGGAGAAGGCTCGCATGCCAACAAATTGAATTTAATTTAATAAATTAAAATAAACCATCCACATACAAAGGTCTTGGTCTAGCTCATGATCATCCATACATGCAATGATATTTATGCATAAATAAAAGTATCATTAAATTATTTAATTGTTCTTGTTTAAGATAAATCACGCTTGAATCAATTAATTATCATCTTTAATTAATCAATATTTTTACCTTAAACCCTTTTCTGAATTTCCTTGAGATTCTCATCCATTATAATTTTTAAAAAATAAATTCATTTTAAATTATATTTTTACGTAACTTGTACATTGGAGGAAACCCGGTGAATTCCTATTCATAACTACCCAATGAGTAGAAATGGGCATTACACATATGTTAAATTAAACACATATATATAAAACACCTATCATGTGTTGTGCCTCATATTTACTTCTGCACGATGATACACATATCAATGTTTTGTATAATACAATAATAAATTTTAATAAATCTGCATAATTTGGATGAGTACACGGTGTGTAGTTCTAACTACATGGTGTGTACTATTTTTCACCATCCATCTGAAGTACATGCCTGGGGAAAGGACATGTGAGTGTACTTCAGAAATCTTCAGAGTACATGACATGTGCAATGGGACACACACCGTGTAGTTACTCGTTACATGGTCTCCAATTGGGAAATCCTTGTATGGGGTACATGGTCCACCATAACCTGAAGGGACCACACATTGTGTCCATTTGGAAACACAACATGTAATCCAGAATCTGCATGCCACCTATTCTTGGTCAACACATGGAGTCATTAAGACTTAGACAAACTCCAATGACACGACTTGGTTTGGCAGACCAGATTTGATGCATTGAACCTTGGCTATACAACATTTACTTCCAAATACACGTCGTGTGTTATTGTTTTGTATGACCAAGAACCTTTGGCACCTCCAGATGAGATCCTTTGTTTTATTTTAATCAAAATTAAAAGAAAATATCATTTATGTAAGGTGAACGAGAAATGAAAGAGGAGGAATAGATCTCAAGATTTAGATTTGAATAATGATTAACTTGTATTGAAACAACTAAATTATTAAATTCATAAATCATCAATGAAATATTTAAAAAATTATAAACTATGATGTAACCGCTATGATACCACTTGTAGGTTCTGGGTAAAGCATAAGTATGGTTGGCCAAGTACCAAAATTTGATTTTTACCATGATCAATGATTATTATGGGATCAATATGATGATTAACTTCAGTCTCCATAGAATAGAATCAAAGATTTAGATAAAGAAAGAAGAGGCCTGAAACCTTTATTAAGGATCTTGTACATCATGTTTATAATTAATTTAATTAATTTCATAAAGAAAATTATACATGGATCTTTGGTATTTTCTTCATTGATTATGTTGATCATCCAGAATGACCCTTATGGAATATTTTTTTGTGCTTGCAAGGATCCAAACTAGAATCCCTTTAGTGGTGATCCACACATGATCTGATTGCCTCCGATCGACATTTCTTGTTCTCCGGGTACTAGTGTGGCAAAGTGAGTGTCTTGTGTTAGTCATTCTTGATCGCTTGTTCTTCATCCTTGAAGAATGTCTCTCATTATTGAGAGAGGTGGGAAGAGGATTTGAGAGAGAAATTTTTTATCTCAACAATTCTCAATTCACCGGGTGTGTAGTTTGGTATATGGCACAATAGAGGTGTGTGTCTATTTATTGACATGGGGCTTCAGTTACAATATTTAATTCCGTAAAAGCAATTAAATACATTCATAAACTTAGAGAAAACCCATTCTATTAATAATAATACCACTTCATTATTTATGGTCTTCCAACTTGAGTAAAACAAAATTATAAATAAAATTATGCATCAAAAAATAATAGAAGCATTATTTTAATTTGTGGAAACTTGTTAAATAATTATTTATCGTCTTGTAAATAATTATTTTACTAACAGACCATCCTTGGTCCTCTCGAAATCCACTTCCATTTATTGAACACCTGAATAAATAAATAAATAATTTATTCTCATAAATAAATATTTTATTTACAAACTAGTAAATAAATATTTATTAAATGTTCAACAAAATAAGGAAAATAAATTTTACCCACAATCCTGTGAATAAATATTTATTTAATTTATGAAATCATTTTAACTTGAATAAAATTCTTCTATTCTCTTGATAATAATATTTATTAATTAAATTCAAATAGAATTTAACTAAGACCACTAGAAACACTTAGTGTGTGACCCTCTAGAATTATTTCTGATTAGCATTAGGCGGGCTTTCCTAAAGTCCAAGAGTACTATCTAGCAATGGGTCAAGGCACCCAAGGGAATGAACTTAAAGTTGTAATAAGGAAATCCACATATGAACGCTCACTAAATAATATAATCCCTTTGTCGCAATATCTCATCAAGTAGGTTTCATGACAGTGTCATCAACTTTTATGCTTGATAAGTCGTTCTTTGACTGCCTGAAATAAACTCGTCGTTACACCATGGCCATGCAATTTCACATGGAAGTTCTATTTCAATAAAAGGGATGAGATATCAACTTTAATAAATGGAAGGTACAAATCCTTCCTTGACTTATCCATTAATAACATGCCACTCATGATGCACCCAATGTACCTTACTTCCCGCCAACTGTTTGAGTGAAAGTTTTCGTCAGTAAATCAAAGTGCGGGAGTCGTGACACATATTAATGATAATCTTAAATTCTAAGGATCATTACAAAAGATCACATATATAAATATACAATGAAACCAAAACACGTGGAATTCCAACTGGAGGATCTATTCTCATAATATCATGTCTTTGAGATTACCAAGTGCAAACTTCATGAGAGGAAGTATCACCTGCTTACTAATACTCACACCAGACAGTCTGCATGCTTTGTTTCCCATCATAGTATATTATACAAAATTATAACTATATTTAAGAATATTGTTATAGCATTTCATGGTTCTCATCAAAACAGGTAACTTCCATGACCTTATCAATGCAACAAATACTCAAGGACATTATTACATCATAGTAATGCAGAACAATGAACAATATGTAATAATATTTTTAATATTTAAATACATTAAATATACATGTAATAAAAGTACAACCATTTGCTTCTAGGAAACTAACTCTTACATTGTGTTTATGCCATACCCGACGGGTTGTTGCTCGGTCTATGAGCTAATCTTTTGCTAAAACTATTTTAATAAATAAATTTCTATTTTCCTTAGAAAATATGCTAATAAATTACTTAGGTGATAATTATTTGTATAACTAATTGGTTATTTGAAAGAAATAGACTTATTTATCATATATATATATATATATATATATATATTTCTGAATGAAAGTTAATAATAAAATTCATTAGAAACAACACATTTATTGTTTGATCATATCTAGTAAAATACTCATTATTATAATAAGTATACACATAGAAATACTTTTACATTTCATATGAACATTACACAATATGCATAAATATGGAACGGTACAACTAGGAATATTAAAGGGTATACATTCACTAAAACAAACTCCATCAGCTTGAAATCCACCATGAGGATCTATCCTACCATAAAGATCGTGAAAAAGAAGAGATGTGTTAGGAAGACAATTAACATTATCAAAGGATGTACTATAGGAACCATAGAAAGCAATGTAGCGAGTGATGAATTGAGAATAAAGGTGTATTTATAGGGAAACATGTCATTTGTTATTATAATTATCGACCAATGTTGTTGATCATCATTATGACCATTAGTCACTAAGATAGTTTTTCATTATTATTATTGGTTATGTCAACGCAATTAAGTGATCAGTGATATTATTTTAATGATATAACTATAGTTGTTTTATTGAAGAATATAAATATATTTCAATAAGAATATGTTTTATGGTAAATGTATATGTTTTAAATAAAAGTTATTTTCATGAAATAATATTAAGAAAAAACTTTTTAAATGATAATATATTTCAATGAAAACCAGTGTAATATTTATTATGGTCAAAATGTTTATTTTTCTATGAAAATGATAAATTGCAATAAAAGGGAATTTATATAAAAGTTAATATTTTAAAATTTAGAAAATTATTTTGATAAAATAAAAACTATTTTAGGACTCAGCAATCAAAATTATCTCAAGTCATTTTTTTTATCAATTTTCTGAACAAGTTGATTTTTTGGCAAAAAAGTGAAAATTGGCGATTTATAAAGAATTATGATTTTATGACATCATTATTATGTCTGCATGACTAAAAATTTATGAGAAATTTTATAAAATAAAATTCAAATTAAATAAGTATAAAATTTTATTTAAATATATTAATTATAAATATAAATTTATACTTTAATTTTTTAAACCAAAAAATAGATTTCTTAAATAAAAAGTAATTTTTCTTTTGAGTGAATTAATTAGGTTGGTTGGTGGTATGTTTTAGTTTAATCATACCTTAGACATCCACCCACTTTCTCCCTCTCATTAATAATCCTTAAAATTGGTTTTAATTGATTAATCCCATAAGTGTGGGGATTATATAATTAAATAACCTATATTTTAACCCCTATAACCACCCCTCCCGTGGTATAAATACCCCATTTACCTTCTTAATTTCCACACCAAAGACTTTTAGGATAATTTATCTCTCAATAAACCTCTAAAGATTCTCTCCAAGGTGGTTCTAAGGTTATTAAAAGTCCCTCTATAACTTTATCAAGCATCCTTTCAATGTATGCGTTCAATCAATTATCCTCTTTCATTTTCAAGTACATTACTTTTGTTGTATTTTCTTTCTAAATTACTTTTTCAAATACTATTATTTATTTTATTCCATGGTGTTATATTCCATTTGATATGTTGTAAATTATATTTTATTTATTCCCTCTCTTTATATCCTTTTCCTAAATCGTTACTATGTCTAAGTAAGGGTCCTCAATCCTCTTCCATTTTCTAATTCATTACATTTGTTACATTGTCTTTTTAAATATAATATTTTTATACTGTCATGCTTGTTATTACATGGTATTATCCTCTATTTGATATTTTTTTAAATGTTAATTTATTTATTTCCTCACATTTTATCCTTTTTCAATTCATTATAATACTCAGACTATCCTATAGCCATAAAACCATCCAAATTTTTTGATAAAGTAAAAAAGTGTATGGTTTTCCAACCAATGAAATCTATATATGGATACTAAAATTTGATGTGGATTTGGTAAATTTTAACCTATGGGAAATAATCCCAATAAGGGTGTATTGAGATTTGACTCGATCAACACCTGGTGCACACCAATGGGCCTTACTGCACACCTAGTTTGACACTCCTAGAGGATATGCTTTGGTTAATTTACATGATATTTACAAAACCATATTTATGGATTTATTAATAATTTTTCGGTCTACTACCTTTGAAAATAAATGTATTCCAAATAACCAGATATATTTGTTAATTATTTTATTGGGGAAAAATAATTTGGTACCATATAATTCATTATTCTACATGGGGAAATCATGTAAGATATACCTCATTGTGAAATTGTGCTTAATATTTATGTCATTTTTTCCTTGAACATTACCCCTTGTAATATTTTGTAATGTGATGGAATAAATTATAAATTAAATGATGGGTGGACCCATAATTATATATCCCATCAATGCACCGGAAGGTCTCATGATACAATTAATAAAGGGTAATGTGAGATCCTTTACCCTTTATGTAAGATGTATTAGTATAATCCCTTGATGGTATTTTTTAAGGAATCTAGAATTATGAATTACCATCATAAAATGATCAGTTGTTATCCTATAATTTATTTATTATTATGTTAGTGATATATTTAATTATGTTATAAGTTTCATTTGATATGGCACAAAATAGTTTTTTTATTATGAAATCCTTTCACTACTTGTATAGTTATTGATATCTAGGAATCTACTCATTGTTAAGTTATACATGGTTTTATTTATACTCTCAATCTCATTAGCTATGGAACATGTAAGTTTATTTATTCACACCATAACAAAATCTACTGTATGATATTACCTTACTGAGAATCTGAGCTCACCCCTTCCTATTGTTTCCCTTTTCCCCATGAATCCAAGTGGATTACTACTTATGTGAAATGGATTTACTAGTAGAGTAATATTTTTTTCATGTTTTTAGATGATGTATTTTTATTTTCAATGTAATGTAAAAATCATTTGCATATCTAGTTATTATTGGTGTTTCATTGGATGTTTTTCCCGATTAGATAATATGTTAACCAAATTGACATGTAAATGGGTTAAATTCACATGGTTTAAGGAATATAAGGAATGATTTGGGGAAATAAAGGAAAGGGTGATCAATTCACCCATTATGAATTTACCATCAAGAAAAGATGGATTTTTTTAAATATAGTGATGTTTCAAAGAAAGGGCTAGGGATTTCCCTCATGTAGAATATTAGATCTGTTTATTATGCATTAAAAAAAATTACAAAAAACCATGAGTATAACTATCCAAATAATGATCATGAGCATGCTAATGTTATGTTTTCACTGAAAATATAGAGACACTGTCACTATGGTAAAAAATGTGACATATATACCAATAAAAAAAGTTTGTAGTACATATTCACATAAAAAGAGATTAAGATGAGGCAAAGGATATGAATGGAATTACATAAAGGTTATGATTATGCAATACACTATCACCTTGGTAAGGAAAATAAGGTGGAAGATGCTTTAAGTAGAAAGGATAATGGGATCCTATCCATGATAAGGATAGACAAGGATCCTATTTACAAGGAGTTGATAAATTTGGATATGGAAATTATTAAGGAATGTAAAAAATCATTCCTTTTCCATGTAATTTCCCAACCATATTTACTATAGAAGATAAAGAAGTCACAGTAAAATTAAAAGGGTATTCAGAAGAAAATCAAAGCCACGGAGGATAGTAAATTAAAGGGGTTCACCTGTGAAGATGGTGTGTTAAATTTTGGAAGAACATTGTGTGTACCATCAGTACCTAAGCTAAAGAGGGAGTTACTAGATGATTCTCATAGCTCAAACCTCTCTATACACCCAAATAGTACCAATATTTATACGTATCTAAAATTAGTAAATTACTAACGATGTGTCTATATTCTTAGTATGCCAACATGTTAATACTGAGAGGCATCATCAAAGGGGTGTCATGAAACCTCTCCCTATACACTTGTGGAAGTGGGAGAATATCACAATGGAATTTAACACTAGGATTCATAAAACATTGAAGAGAAGAAATTATATATGGGTCATCATTGATCACCTTACCAAATCATTACATTATGTATCAATAAGGGAGGATCTTCCCCTTGAAAATATTTCTCGACATTATATAAATGATGTTGTGAGACTTTATTGGGAACCTTTATCAATCATTTCTGACCATGATCTTTGCTTCACGTATAAATTTTAGAATATTATTCAAAAGGAATTGAACACTAAGGTATATTTGAGCACTATATATCATCCTCAAACTGATGGTCACTCTAAAATGGATATATAGACATTATAGGATATGTTGAGGCTATGTTCACTTAACTTCCAAGGAATGTGATAAAAATACTTACCTTTGGATGAATTTTCGTATAATAATAGCTTCCATTAAATAATAAATATGTCACTATTTAAGTCATTTTATGGGAAAAGATGTCATAATATAAATTGTTGATGTGAGGTTTGAGAGTTGAAGCTAGTTGGTATGGATATTTTTTAGGAGACAACTGAGAAAATGAGAAAAATTCAGAATCATATCAAAATAAATCATAGTAGATAGAAAATATATGATGATAACAAAATAAAGTACATGTAATTCAAAGTAGGTGATCATATATTCTTGAAAGTATCACCATGGAAAGGGTTTATAATATTTGGGATGAAGGGGAAGTTGATTCCATGGTACATCGGGCCATTTGAGTCCCTATAGAGAATTTTAGTGGTAGTTTATCATTTAGACCTTCCACCCAACCTCTCTAATGGCAATAGATACTTCATTGTCTCAATGATAATTATATACATTCTAGAACTAACTCAATTACTAACCACAGATGAGATAGAGCTCTAACTTGATTTTTCATATAATGATTATCTTATCTAGAAGCTTGACAATATTGAAAAACTATTTAGGAATAAGACAAAACACCTCATTAAATTACTATGGATAAATTAAAAGTTATAAGAGACAACATGGGAAACCATATAAGTAATTATACATAATTAACCTCGTTTTTCCCACCATAAGGCATGAAACTAAATTTCAAGGATGAAATTTCTCTATGTGGGGAACAATGTAGTGCCACAGAAATTACATTATGTTATTAATAGAACTCCTATTTTATAATGAAAGTTTTATTATTATAAACTATAAATACTTTTATATTTAATAATAACTTTAGACATCATAAAAAACTAGACTAGGAATGATAAAAGGATTATATAATTATATAATAAAAATTGTATTATTTTAGGAGACTATAAATATATTATATTTAAAATGTGTTTTAAAATAAATGTATAAGTTTTAGATAATATTTACTTTTATAAAAAAGTCTTAGAAAACAAATTTTAAATGATAATATTTTACAATGAAGTCCTAAATAAATTTTTTAATGGTCAGAATGTTTATTTTCCTATAAAATTGCTAAATTTATATAAATAAATATATAAATAAATATATAAATAAATATATAAGTTAAAATTCTAATTTTTAGAGTATTATTTTTATAAAATAAACTTTATTTTTTGACTAAGTACATCAAAATTATCTTTGAGTGGTTTTTTGGGATTTTTTGGACAAAGTTGATTTTTGAGTCAAAAATTAAAAATGACACTTTACAAAGCATTGTTATTTTATGAAATCATTACTATGTCAGAATGAATAAAAATTTATGAAACATTTTATTCAATTTAAATCAAATTAAATAAGTATAAAGATGAATTTAAAATATTAATTTTAAAATATAAATTTATACTTTACATTTTTTATCCAAAAATCAGATTTTTGAAAAAACAATTATTTTAGATTTGTGCGCATTAATTGGGTTGATTTGGAGGTATATTTAGTTTTTGGAATTCCTTGAACATCCAACCACATTCTCATAGTAATTAATAATCTATAAAAATTGTTTTAATTTATTAAACCCACAAGTGGTAGCCTTATATAATTAAATACCCTATATTTTAACCCTTAAAACCACCCCTCCTCAAGTATAAATACCCCACTTTACCGCCTAAAATTCTAATAAAAATCCTTTTATCATGATTAATATCTCAATTATCCTCTCAATATTATCTTCACATTGGTTCCTCATTTCTAATAAGTCCATCTCTTACTTTATGAAGCATCCATCCATGGTAAGGATCCTCAATCCTCCACCTTCATTTTCAAGTTCATTGCCTTTTTTATATTGTATTTTTAAATTAAATTTTTGTATACTTACATAATAGTAATTACATTTTATTATCCTACATTTTATATTTTTTAAATGATATTTTATTTATTCCCTCCCACTATAGCCTTTTTCAAGTTGTTATAATAGTCATACTATCCCATAGCCATAAAACCATAGTAAAATTTTGGTAATGTAAAAAGTGCATGGTTTTCCATGAAATTAAATCTTTGTTTGGATACTACAAGTGGATGTGTATCTGAAACAATTGTTTCTAGGGGTAATGAACACAAAAAAGGATTATTGTGATTTGACCTGATCATCACCATGTGCATGATAATGGGCCTTGTTGCAGACTAGGTTTGACCTTCCTGGGAGATATGCTTTGTTTAATTTATATATACTTTACAGAAACATTTTAAAGGATACGTTCTTCATTTCCTTGGTCTCATAACTTTTCAAATAAATGTATTCCAACTATAATTTAATCTTTATTAATTCTTTGGTTGGGGAAAAATAATTTTGTACCATATAATTATTTTTTCTATATGAGAAAATCTTGTAAGATATGACACATTGAGCAATTATGCTAAGTATTTATGTTGTTAATTCATTGAACATTATGCAATGTAATCTTTTATAATGCGATGGAATACATTGGACGTGAAAAGAATGGAAAGGCCCAAGATTATATAGCCCCTTGGTGCACTGGTAGGTCACATGAGATAATTAACAGAGGGTATTGGGAGCTTACTTACCCTTTATCAACGCATTTTTTAAGCATTGATAAAGACCATCCTTTATCAATGCATTTTTAGCACTAATATTGGCCCACCTTGTCGGCACTGTTATTTGACATTTATAATTTGTATATTCCATTAAAAAATATATCATTAAAAATCATATATTTATATATAAATATACTTATATCGATAAAAATATAAAATATTTTGTTAAATATGATTTATATATGACTAAATATACATTTTCACTTGATATATAAGATATTAAGTTAAAAATATCATTATAAAATAAAAATTATATATATATCTTAAATATTATTTATATAAGACTAAATATGTATTATAAATCATAAATATTTATATGTCATATATTAAGTGAAAAATGGTTTATTAATTTAAAAATATATATTTAATATTAATTAAAAAATATTTACTAATTAAGAAATTTTGTTTTATCATTGTCATTTGTTTTATCAATTTGGAATATATGTAAAATAATAAATATTTAATTATTAATTAAAAACATTTACTAAATATGTCACACTTAATATGTAATATAATAATTTCACATATATACATATATGAAATTAATTAAATTTTATGGGGTCAAACGTACAAAAATAATATAAATTGTTAATATTATCATTTTATATTTTTATTAATTATTAATTAATATTTAATATTTAATATAACTTGTTTTTTGTTATGAAATATTAAATATGAATGCCATAATTATGGGAACTCCTATTCCCAATAAACACCTTAATGTGACCAACTTTTCATATGCCAAGTTTTTGTATTCTTTGGACACTATAAATACATGGAAATGTTAATGAAAGGTTGATCATTTTTGGGGGATCTACTTTATGTTATTTTATTTACATATTGTATTTATATTTTATTTTTATTTCTATTTGTCACCTCCATCTTCATATGAAAATTCTGTGCTCACTTTCATCAATGATGTGTTTTGCCTATGATCGATCTTACATTTCTGTTTTCAAAATTATTCATTGTTTCAATAGGTGTTCGATAGATTTCAAAAAAAATTATCAACATGATCCTCTTATCCAAATTTTGCATCATGATGACACTGCCTTCATCCCCACCATCAGCATAAGAAAAATATTTTGGGAAAAAGTCATGTCACATATTTTTATAAACATTCTTCTTTTGACATACTCTTTCGCATGCGCATCGACTCCACTCATTTGAAGAGCTACATCAAAAGGTGAGTCTTATTTTATATACAAGATATTACTACATTTATTTTTCTCATATTTATAAATCATAAAATAATATATGATTTTCTAAATATTTTTTTTGGGGGGAAATAATGAGCTCCTAAAGAGCTATACTGACTCACACTTGACAGATTTCACTATATTCCCTAAAGATAATTTGTTTGATTAATAACAGATGTGGTCGATATCGATAAAAAAACATTCCTAAAATGAAAAAATTATTCCACTAAAAGTGGTTAAATGATGAACAATACATACCTACTGTACGTCGAGCCAAGGTTTTCTAATCAGTAATAACCATCGCGTACCCATCATACATTGAGTTGTAGTTCGTTGATCATCCCTGAACCATGAAATTCTGTCTCTTATTTCTTTTTCACACTAAAGGTTTCAAGTTTTATTATGATGAATAAAGGATCATGATGGAGATGATATTTACTTTGAATATTTGTAAATATTTTATTTTTTTATTTCATTTCTCTTTCATTTTATTTCTTATAAAATGTTTTGGAGAAATTAAATGTTTATGATGAACAAGAATAAATATATTTTATATATAACCATCCCCCAAAGTGGATGAAATTTATTAATTGAAACTCATTATACTAACTTGAAGGAACTATATCAAATAATTTTATTTCATTCCCTAAAGTGAATGAGAATATTTATTGAATTTTTTTATTTAATTCCCCAAAGTGAATGAGAAACATGTTTTTATTTTAAATCAATTTCGAAGTTAATATGATGTTTTGCGAATGATCATTAAGCTATTTTTTTATAATAAATAATAATAATACAACCACCACAAGTGGTTTTATGATAGTAAATATTTTGAGAGCACAATTAATTTTATTGATATTTATAAAATAATGCATCCCTAGAGGATAATATGAAAATAATATCCTATGAAATTATATCTAAGAATATATTTATTTATTAATTATTATTCTAGTAGAAGAAATATCAAGGAAAAAATTATTATTTTTTATCATATTCTTATGGATTATTAATATAATCTCTTATAATTCATGTATCCCCTAAAGTGGATGTTTCTATTCATATAGTTCATAAATGAAATGATTGAATTACATAGTTTTGATAATCCGATATATATTATGAAAATAATTTTACCACCTGAATTTCTTAAAACAATGACCATAATAATAAATAAAATTTACATTTCTTTCAAGAAGATCATTATTGATAAATAATAAATTATCATTCATGGATCATGAAATCCAATGAATGAATTCATTCCCTGATGTGAATGTAGTATTAATTACTGTATCTCATTCCTTTAAGTGAATTAAATTATTCACGAAAAATTTGATATGATTTGTGATATTATTAATATTTTAGATTTGATGAAGTTTGATCAAATAATTTATCCTTCATTTGATAATGTGAATTTTTTTATGAATTATAATTTTGGATGGAGATAAGGTGTGTGTTGTGAATCCAAAATATTCTAACTCATTGTTTCTCACTACCACATTCACTAGCTTCAAAAGATTTGGGGGGATCCTATCCCAATTAGATGTATTGGAAAATAATATTTAGGAAAGATGTTCCAAAATATTTGTGCCAAAAGTTATAAAATATGCAATAATCTGTTTGGTTATGGCCCTAACCCATTATGATTATATTATGAATTCATCAACCACTATAAGTAGAAATTATAATGAAAAATATAAGTTTTCACAATGAATGATCCTGGAGATCTTATATTCATCAATCTTGAAGAAAATTATTTATAAATATTATTTTTATTAAATGATTCAAAATAACTCATATATGAGTTAGTATATTCTCATATAAGTACATTTAACTGTAGAGAAAATTAATTAATGACTCCATAAGGGAGAATATATTCTTTCCTGGTATTAAAAATAGCAATTCTTTGTTTTATATGAAGTCTCGATGAGATATATGAATATTATTATTGAAAATGAATGTCATATGAAGACACAAGATAAAAATATGTACCTAGAAATGTAACAATCATTCATCAAAAGTGATTATAATGAATTTATTATGTACAATCAAATAAATCATGGTAAACCAAAATTTTACTGATCCTAACACTTTAAATATATGATATGATGATTTATTCTATCTAGGATCAATTATAATGAAATATATTTATTTATGTATACACAAGCATTGATTTGTTGATAACATAATAGACGTCCATCAGGGGGATAATAATGAATTTATTTAAAATTATCAATGAATTTATTCTTATTAAGTCATTATGAATGCCTCTAGTATAATAATTTACCCTAAGGTACCCATTTTTTAGGTAAATTATTTATATCATTAGCATCTATTTTGGAAATAAATTTCCCACATACTTATGAATAAGTATATATGGGTGCACTCACCTACCATGTGATCCATCTATATGAAAGATGCATCCACTAAATGATCATTTTTGTTATTTGATGACGGTTAGTATAAATTATGTTCTATGAATGTTGATTTAAATAATTATTAATCACCATGTTCCATATATAAAATGGTCCATAATAACCATTGACAAGGTGATCAACACATACATGAATGTAAAGTGTTGGAAATCAATAGTCTGATTATACACACATGAAGTGTGGTTGAATAGATTATATAAAATCATTGTCCATCATGAGTAAAAATCAATAAATATATTATCCCTTGAAGTGAAAAATGAATATGTCAACAACATTATATCTTTTTATATATTTTCCTTGAAGTGACATTGGTACCAAAAAAATTATGAGATCTGAATCAAATCTTGTTAATGATATATTTTCATTGAATACTATTAAAACCCATTGATGAAAATGGATTTTTATAGATGTTGACATCCTAATAATTGGCCAAAATTATTAAAGGAATTTATGATATGTTAACCATATAAAGTTTTGGATTGATTATCAAAAGACTATTGAATATTGATGATCCTATTATAAGAAATATTCTTCCTTGTAAATTTGAATATTTATATATAAATCCTATAAGGGTTCGAAATGCCTGAAGCATATTCAAAATTATGAAAGTTTCACCCAATATGATAAATTATGGGGTGAAATGAATAATATGTATTTAGTGTATCCATATTATGTTAAGGAAGAATATAAATTAATTTTATCATCGCATGGTTTGTATAAAACATTTTATTATTAATATGTTTTGAAAAAAAACTAAACTCTTGAATAGTTTTCTTAAATAAATGACTTATTTGATCATGAAATTTAATTGAATGTCCATGTATTTTGAATTAGTAATCCTGAAGATGAGATACTAAATTTTAGGAACGGTTTTATCATTAATGAATAATTAAATCTCCTGCTTCCAAGAGTGATATATTTCATATAAGAGGGGTTGATGAAGAACATATTTATCCCATAAGAATTAAATATAAATGTAAATTTTATTTATCCTTGAAGTATATACATGTAAATGTGAATATAAAGCTTGGAAATAACCATAAATAATATTATTATGTAAAGTTGCATTCATCCCTATTCATTAAAATCTAAATAATATAAATAATTATTATTACAAAATTCAAAACTAAATGTTTTGGTTATGAATTGATCATGGAAATTCTATGAGTTAAAAAATGATCATTATGAGTGAGAAACGTAACTGTTGTAATATTTTTAACTTATTCAAGTTTTTCCCACTGGGGTTTCTTGATAAATTTTGTAACGTGGAAACACTCTGGGGACTTGATATTATTGTACTCTTTTCCCTAATCAAGAGGTTTTCCCCTAAAGGGGTTTTCCTTGATGAGGTTTTTAATGAGGTTATCATACATCGTAACAGATATCCAAGGGAATTTTATATATTATTATGTATATATATATAATTAATGTAAATTTTTGGTCTTCCCCATGAGTTGTAATTTTTAATGAGACTATTCATTATTAACTAAGGTCCTCCTCCCATGTCCTGAAGACATAATTAAATAATAATATTAATTGATGTCTTGGAGACGCAATTAAATGATATAATCAGGGGGATTTTGGAATGTTTTACTATTTTCCCTTAATCATGTTTTTTTCCACTAGGTTTTCTTGGTATGGTTTTTAATGAGGCAATATTACATGGAATTCAATTACTTTGGATTCACTTATTTTTTCCAAAGTGTAATTTAATTGAATATTATATAAAATTCTATGAAATTATGATAATAAAGGGAGAGAGTTATGAAAAATTAAATTTTAATGTCATAATTATGGTAATTACCATTCCCAATAAACCCCTTCATGTGTCCAACATTTCAAATGCCAACTTTTTGTATTCTTTGTACACTATAAATACATTAAAATGTTAATGAATGGTTGATGGATTTGGGGGCTCTACATTGTGTTCTTTTATTTACTTCTTGTATTTATATTGTATTTATATTTTTATGTTTTTCTTATCATCATCATATGGAAATTCTAAAATCACTTTCATGAATGATGTGTTTCTCCTACAATTAGTCTTACATTTCTATTTTTGAAAATTTTCACGGTTTCAATCAGTGTTCAATATATTTCATAAATTTTTTTAATTATTACATTTTATTCATATTCTATATTCTATATTTATTATATACTATTTATTATTATTTATAATTAATATATATTTATATATATTAACTTTATTCATAGTAATTAATAATTATTTCATTAATAAATTATCTACTATTTTTTGTAATTTATTTATTTTAAATTTCATTTGTTTAATTTTTTTAAAGTTTATTCATTTTTAAAATTTATTTATATTTATTGACTAAAATTTTATGGATTTAATACTATTTTAATTTATATATTAAATAAATATTATTTTTCATATAAATATATATTCATTTTTATTTTTTAAAAATTCATATAATTAATCTCTTATTCATTTTTTTAATATTTTTTCAATATACTCATATTTTAATTAAATTTCAATCATTTTTAGCATGCATTAATTTATTATATTTTATTCTTCAATAAATTTATTTTTTAATTTTTTTATAATTTGTTGATTTTAAATGTTTATTAGTGTAATATTTTTGTGATTTATTAATTTTTAATGATTTTTACAAATGATTACTCATTAATTTTTTTATATTTATAATATATAAATATATTCATATATATATATATATCAATATATATAATATTTCCTTAAATATGACTTATATAATAAAAAATAAGTATATTTACTTTAAATAATCTGAAAGCCCAAAGGACTTCAATTTTTATTGATTTTTGGATAATCAACCTTTTAATGGTTGAGGGGGAACACTTACTTGACCTATTGGCCCAATGGCATAAGACCCATACATGAATCAAAGGCCGAGAGGCACAAGGCCCACTACACGACCTTTGAATTTCTAAGACCTCTCTGCACTTTTGAACTGCCCCTCCCCAGCATCTTGCATCTTTGGAGGCACCTAGCTCCCCACCTAGAATGGATAATCAGCTAGCATTACCCCATGAATATTAATTTATGTTTAATTAAATGTTGTTTGTTTTTTCAATTTAATATATATCAAACTTGTGTTATATTAATTTCACATATACATATACATAATTAATGAATTTTATATAGAATACACATAAACATAATATTTCTGTAATTTATTCTAATTTTAATATTAATTTTAGAATTATATTTATTAACATAATATATTTAATATATAATATGTTTCTAATTAGAAAATTTTATTAATTGTTTATATTTTCATTTAATATATACCATTTATTACTTTTTAATATATTTTTCAAATTTATCAATTTTTAAAATTATTTATTCACTAATAATCTTAGTTTTTTAAATTTTTTAAATTTATTCATTTTCAATTTTTTATTATCTAATATTTTTGTAGTGTTATACATTTTTAATATTTATTTATACATTAATGGTCGAACTGAGTAACAGAAGAGGGGGGGGGGGTGAGTTCTCAATAAAAATTTCTTATTATTTTTTTTAAAAATAAATCCCCTAATTTAATAAAAACAACCAACTAATCAAAATAGTAGAAATATATAAATTTGATCTTTAAAATAGTTTTTTGGAAGTGGGGTTAAGGATCTATTAAAATAACTTCTAAATACATTAACATTTTAAACTATGTTACTTATTCAAACACTTTATATAAACAAAAATTATGACTAACTATTAGAGTAAAGTTTTGTTTAAGAGATTAGAAAACTGTAAATAGATTTGATTAAAGAAAAATAAAATAAACAAGATAATATAATAAACAAGTTAAAACAAATAAAAAATCATAATTTTAATAAGGTGTTCAGTCTTAAAACAAGACTTAATCCCCTACACTTGGAAACAATCTTTTTCCAAGCATTTTATTAATAAATTAACTGATCCAAAACCTAAATCAGGTTTTATAAACAATATTACATATTAATTTCTAGTCACATATCTTTTCCAACCACAGATCCTTTTCCATAATTATACGTGGGATTAAAAATATATTAGGTTACATAGGACCTCTTCCACAATTGTTTGTGGGAATAAAAATGAATGATTTGACAGAGAGTATCATGTACTCTCCAGTTTATGCATAAATGAAAATATCAAGAGATAAAGAATGAGAAATTGTGAAGTAGCTCAATATAAACAACTTCTCTTGTCTAGAGTCCTTGAATTTTTGTTTTTAATGATCTTGAAAAATTTTATTAGAAGATTATTAAAAACAGAGCATAGTAGATACTTCTTTGTAGCATATTTTCTCATCTATATGATCATATATTATGTCTTTGTGTAAGAGTGAAAATTATTCATAAATTCTCACACCAACACATGATTTTACCATGATCAGATATTATTCTTAAATAAATCATTATCAAAGAATCCATTGAAGAAAAATCAATGCAATAATTATTTATTTAATACTTCAAAAACTATCTATTGAAGATTTGAAACACTCTACTGCTAAGTTAGACACATAAACTTTTATTCACCTAAAGAATTTTTATTTAAGCTTAAATGAACTTGAGGAAGTCAGATTATGTGGAAAATATGGTATGGTTGGTTCATCACTACATACAATCAATTCATTTTCACATTCAGAAAGTTTATGACCTTAGGTGGTAAGCTATTTCTGCATGTTGTCCCAACATTAAAAGTCACAATGTGTATATTACATAATCAAAAATTATATATAAATTGGAATGATAACTTGATATCTTCGTGCGGTAGGTAGTTCAATTCATGTGGATAGGTACGTGGTAAGAACAACTCCATCTCACAGTAGCTTGATTTTACATGATGTAAGGTGATTCTTAATGCATGGTAAGATGAATCTTCAATATGATATTAGTTCATGACATGGAAAAAAATTTATCATATAACTCATGGTAAAAAAATTCATGTGGAAAGGTGTATTAAACATTGTGGTATGGTAATGTATAATGCCCAGTAAGGTGACATAGTCACTTGACTATCACACAGTAAGGTGGCATGGTATCCTCCAAACTCATCCATTTTTTAATTTTTTTCCAAGTAAATCATTTTATAACAGAAAATAATAAAGTTATTAATAACATTATAAATGTGTTTTTTTTTGTTAAAATAAATAGGTTTTGTTCAAATCCAACAACCTCCCCCTGTTTTATGATCAAAAATCATGACATGTAAATTGAAATGAATTGAATGTATCCATGGTATATTTCAGAGGATTGAAAGAAATTCTTTGAAATTTCTTGAAAGCATGCAATGTTTTCCACTGAATTCAATTTAGTTTAATTTATCATTACTTATTACTCCCCCTATTGGTATTATCATAAATAAACAAAATAAAGAATAATATAAAATCCATATGAGAGTAATATATAATATTCCATTAATACATCAATAGAGATTACAAAAGGAGTATAAAGAAGTCCCTATTTGAAATACTAGTCTAAATATAAATAAAGGGAATATATGACATTTGTAGGAAGTATAGGATTCTATCCTTTGGATGTATAGGTAAGAGAAGAGGCAGACTTAAGAGAATATGATAAAGTATGGTATCCAATGACCAGACACCTAAAAAATAGACTAAGGTGATGAAATTATTTGGAAAGAGTTAGGTCAAAAGCATTAATGGTGTAAGAGGTAGTAGGATGAGATAAAGGAATGGGTGAAGGGGTGATCATATGTTTATGAGAATTATATAAACATGGTTCCATTAATTGAGTGAAATCACTGACAACATGAGATCCATTGATTTAATCTTGAAGGAAATCATCCCGATTCTCTATGAAAGCTTCCAAAACAATATTCAATGATCTAAGATTATCAAATTGGGATTTAAAATATTACATCATAGGAGGAATCCTCAAGTCCATAGCAATAGTTTTAAACTTTCTATTCATATTATACTTTGTGAAGATACTTCTTAGAAAATAATTAATTTCCCTCTTGATTGTTTATTTTCCTTAACTAGACTGATTGGAATCCTCTTGAACTAATTCTAGGGTATTGGTAGCATCGGTATTAATCCCATCATATACAAATTCATGAGTCTTACTGAAAACTTCAAACAAAACTTTTAACTCATCCTGAATGAACTATTTGATATTTTCTTCATCTATAACATAAAAAACAGGAATATCATAAGACACATGAGAAGGTTGAAACATAGCCTTCATAAACCTATGGACTAATAGAATCATCATTTCATATAGATTTTCCTAAAGAGAACCAATCTAAGCTCTCAAATATACAATATCATTATGAATCATCTCTATTATGAAATTATATCTCGGATGGAGATGATTAATTACCAAAGTAACAACTTCATAATTATATTCTATTCTCACTTTCTGAAATGAATTTTAAAAATTAACAAATATTTTCTTGAAAATATTAATTATTTCTAATTTAAACATAGCATTTTCATCCTTATTGAAATGTAACATAGATGGAATAAATGGTGCGGGGTCATAGGGAGATAGATCATTAGCCTAATTCTTATAAACTACCTTAGGTGCATCCTCTGTTGGTTTATCTCTCATAAAATCATCCTCAATATAGTTGGCTTTGAGTGTAGTGGAAGTGTTGCGGTGGAAGGAGATATATTAAATTTTATTTTAATAATCATTTCCCCAAATCAAGATCAAGGATCTTGCATGTCAAATTTATAATTAATTAATTTGATATATGATGAAATAAATACCCAGTCTTAGGAAATTTCTTCATTGATGAATTCTGATTGTTTGAAAAGGCCCTTCAAGATTTCCTTCGTTTTACATGTGAGGATCCAAGGGTAGAATCCCTCTAACAGTGATCCACACATTCTCTAATGGTCTCTGAGCAATGCCACTCATTCTATGGGTGCTAGAATGGGGAATCGAATGTCTTGTGTTGTTATTTCTTGATCACTCATTCTTCGGTCTTGGAGAAATTCTCTCTTGGATTTTTTGTTCTTGAGATGAACAAAGGAGGAGGAGTCGGTAGATAATTCATTGTGTGCAACAATTATCTATTCCCAAACATGGATTTTTTTTAATGCTTTATACAATAGACCTTGCCATATATTTATAGAGTTGTGATTTTTGTTAAAAAAAATTAATTTTATAACAACCATTAAATATAATTATAATGATTAATTAAATCACATTCTATATAATAATTATAATAATAATATTATTTTGTGGTGTTCCAACTTGCGCAAAATGGATAAAATATATTTACCAACCCATAAATAATTATTTTATGACCTTACATGGTCTTGGTATATTCAAAATCCTCGTAAATTTATTGAACACCTGAATAAATATTTTATTCTATTAGATAAATATTTTATTCTCAAACTATTAAATCAATACTTATTAAATATTCAATAAAATAAATAAATATATTTTATTCATAACTAGGTGAATAAATATTTATTTAATTTTTGAGATCAATTTAACTTGAATATAATTATTCCATAGTCATAGAATAATATTTATTCCATTAATTAAATTAAAATATAATTTAATAGATATCAACCAAAACAATTAGTGTGTGACCGTCTAGGATTATTTCTCATTGGAATTAGGTGGGATTTCCTAAAGTCCAAGATTACTATCTAACAACGAGTCAAGACACCCAAGAGAAAGAACTTAAAGTCAAAACAACAACAACCACATACAAACACTCATTGGTTAATATAATCTGTTTATCACAATATCTCATTAAGCATGTTTCATGATGGTGTCAATAACCTATATGGTCAATACATCATTATTTGACTATCTAAAATAAAATCATCGTTACACCATGGCCATGGAATTTAATTCAATAATTCTATTTCAATCAAAAGTTTAAGATATAAAATTCCATAAGGATGGAAGGGATAAATCCTTCCTTGGCTTATCCATTAATAACATGTCATTCAGGATGCACCCAACATACTATACTTCCTGCCAACATATGACATGATGGTTTTTTCAAGAAATCCAAGTGCGTGAATCATGAAATGCATTAATAATAATCTTAAAGTCTAAATACTATTACCCACACTCATAGATAGGAATATCCGATGACACCCAAACATGAGGAATTCCTATCAGTAGGTCTGTCCTCCTAATCTCTTTCCTTGGAGATTACCAAGCATGAACTTCATGAGAAGAAGTCTCATCTTCTTATGAGTACTTGAACCTAATGGTCTATATACTATGTGTCCCATCATATTATGTTATCCAACTATCGAACTATTTTATGAATATTTTCATAGAACATAAAGGTTCTCATCATAAGGGGAAATACTATGACCTTATCAATGTGACAAATACTATAGAACATTATTACATTAAAGTCATGAAGAACAATGAAAAATATGTAATAAGATGTTTAATTTAATATTTAATACATCAAATATTCATGTAATCAAAGTAAAAACATTTGGTTCTAGGAAATCAAATCTAACATAATCCCACTTAGACTATATCCAAATGCCTATGACTTTCAGTCTGCTAGACCTCACATGATAATCATGATTTTGCTTAGTCAAGGATTTAGTTAATTGGTCCTCTATATTGTCTTCTATGGAAATATTTCTCACTTCAACCTCACCTCTCTATGAAAAATCCCTCAAGAGATGATACTTCTGAAATAGGAGCTTCATCTGCTGATGTGACCTTGGATCTTTTGTGAGATCTTTTCCTATAGTATTATCACAATAGAGTGTGATGGGATCTTTACTTATAGGTAAAATATCAAGATCTTGGATGAAATTTCACATACAAACTAATTATTTAGATACCTAAGAAGATGAAATATAGTCAAACTCTACTATAGAATCTACAACCATGACCTTCTTTGAGCCATTCTAGATCACAATACCACTATTCAAAGTGAATATGTATCCTGTTTGTGACGTTAGGTCATCTTGATCAATTTGGAAACTAGAAAGTGTATATATTCTGATTACTAGTTCCTAATATCCTCCATAAACCAGTAACATATCCTTAGTATGCCTTAGACACTTAATGATATTCTTAATTGCCATCCAATGGAGGTCACCTGGATCAGCATGACATCTTTCTATTTTACTTAATGCATAGGTGACATCTAGCCTAGTACATAACATATCATACATGACTAACCCAGTCACTGATGTGTATGGAATATTTGACATTATATTTCATTCCTTGTGGGTCTGAGGACACATTTTCTTGGAAATATGATGGCCATGTGATGCTATAAATAATCCCCTCTTGGATTGTTCCATACTGAATATCTTAGGTATTTTGTCAATGTATGTACTTTGACTTAGGCCTAGATACCTCTAAGATCTATAATGACAGATCTTCATCCCAATAATATATTCTGCCTCTCCCAATTCATTCATGGAAAATAATTTATTCAACCATACCTTAACAAAATGTAATACTAGTATTTAACTTCCAATAAGTAATATTTCATCAACATATACTATCAAGAAAATGAATGAACTCCCAATAAGCCATTTGAAGACACAAGTATCACACTCATTATTTATAAAAAAAATTATGGTTTGAATTAATCAAAACAAATGTTCTATAACCTGGATTATTTCTTTAATCCATAAATGGATTTTTGAAACATGCATATCTTATTCTCATCCTTTGGAGTCATAAACCCTTGAGGGTGTGTCATGTAGAAATCTTCCAGAATGTTCCTGTTAAAAAAGGCTGTTTTGACATCAATTTTCCAAATATCATAGTCATGGTAAGAAAAAATACCTATTTTCAACCAATGAAATTTACATCCACTAGAGGATCTACCTAAATTCAAACTTGGTTTTGGTACATGGAATCTATTTCACAATTATTGGCTTCTTGCCACTTAGAAAAATCTATGCCACTTACTACTTACTTGTATTTTAGAATATCATTATTATCAACTAATAATGATTCACCATCCCAGGTAATAAGAAAACCATACCATTCTAGTTCTCTAACCTTTCTTGTACTCAAAAAAAGTTCTTGGGTCTCTGGAACAGTTTCTTCTTCCATAGGGATTTTTGGAATCTGATCATGTACTAACTCTTGTGTGCCTTGAGTCTTGACTTCATCGAAGTTTATCTGTATCCCACTATCTATTTTGGAGATGTTCTCCCAATCAAGTAATATGTCATGTCTGTTCACTATAACCATTTTTTATGAGGGGTTTTATAGTTAATATTCCCTTGTTTCCTTGGGGTATCCTATAAAGGTACATTTTGTGCCTTGGGGTACAAGTTTGTTACCTAAAGATTCCTTAAGAAATTATTCTCTTCCCCACACATGTAAATTCTATAACATGGTTTATCTTCCACTCTAAAATTTATATATAATACCATTTATCTATTTAGTTAGTACTTGGTTTATTATGTGTGCCTTTTTTGTGACGCTTATCCCCAAAAGGATAATGGAATACCCACATGAATAATCATTGATCTCACCATATCCAACAAGGTGTGGTTCTTCATTTATCTTACACTATTCCACTAAGGTGTGTAAGGAAGAGTGAGTTGAGATAAGATCCCAAACACTTTTATGTAATCAATGATGTCCTGGTTAATATGTTATCCACCATGGTTTGAGTAGATTTTCTTGATCTTACTACCTGGTTCTCAACGTAATTCTTTTAGTCCTTGAATTTATCAAAATAATCTGACTTATACCTCATTAAGTAAATATATACATATCTACTAAAATTATTAGTAAAAGTTATGAAGTATGAGTACCCACCCCTTACTTCCACAAGAAATGATCCACACACATCTGTATGAACAAATTCAATAATATATTTAGCCCTTTCACCTTTCCCACTAAATGGGGATTTGTTCATTTTTCCTTATAAACATGTGTGACATACACCAAGTGGGTTTAGTTCAAAAGAATCTAAATATCCATCTTGATGTAACTTTTTCAAGTGTTTTTTCATTTACATGACATAGCTGGTGATGCAAAAGTTGGGTGTGGTATGAGTCATGTGAATTAACTTCATTATCGATTCCCATTACTTAGTTCGTGTAATCTAACATGTAATGACTATTATGTAAATTCTCCTTACCATAAAAAATGCTATCTTTATAAAATAAGAAACATTTATTTCCAAATTTTAAAATGAATCCATCTGTATCTATTCTGGATACAAAAATAATGTTTTTGGTAACTAAAAGAACATAATAACAACCCTTTAAAACCAATATCATTCTGGTCAGAAATGATAGGTATTGGTCCTCGATAGCTACAACAACAAGTTTATCTCTATTGGAATCTCGTAGATCTACCTCCCCTCAATCAATTTTTCTGAACCTAATTGGTTCCTATATTTTAATACATGTGTGAGCACCACAAGCTATATCTAATATCCAATTTGTATAAGTAGATAAATTTCACTCAATAAAAAATGCACCTAAAGCTTCCCCTGGCTTCTTTAGCTGGGGGGAAGTTTTTCTTCTAGAGGCCCTTCTTTCCTCATGTGAAACAGACAACATCATGTTCCCTTGTTTCCCCTTTTATCTTCTTATTCTTGGAAGGGTGTGAAGAAGATTTGGTCTTAAATCTCTTTTATACCACTTTCTATTTGTTCACCATAAAAAGATAAGGATTTTCAGGATTCATATATTTATCTACTTAGCGATGAAGGATTAGAAGATCTGACAGAGACTTATTAATGTTTTCCATATTAAAATTCACAAAAAAACTATAGGAGCTTTGATGGAGTGATGCCACAATGAGATAGATACCCAGTTATTTAGAGAGTTTGGACCCTAGAACCTCTAGGCGCTCAATATAGACAATTATCTAGACTACATGAGGCCCAGTTGGGGAACCCTCTCCAAGCTTACTTTGAAATATAACCTTGTAAATCTCAAACTGTTTCTATCTAGATCTATCCTAGTAAATACCACTGAGGTTCTCAAGCATGATATACACATCCATGTTTTCATGAGACTTTATGAGTTCACTATAAATAAATGAAAGAATCAAACATTGAACATTTACCACATAATTCATATGTTTTTTCTAGACTAGGAAATATTTATCACTCACCTCTTGAGCATGTGGATCAAGCATTGAGGATTCTAGCACATAATATTTCCGTTCTTGGAATAGAAAAACCTAAAGTCATATAAACCACTCCTAGAAGTTACTTTTAGTGAGGATATTATCTTTATACAATATTGATTATAGGGATAGCGTGTATGATGATCTTGTAATTTAATTACACAATTAAAAGAGTATATTATTATTACTTTTCTTGATTACAAATTTTGTGAGAAATAATAAATTAATGGATTTTATTAAATCTCCCACTATTTTATCAAGTCCCAAAATCCCTCACCATGGAACTTGGAATGTCTAGTTGCTAGGATATTTTAGTGGAAATGATCCATATTCACCTTCTCATAACCCCAACAAGGTTTGGTCAAGCTATTTTGAAGTATTTAGGTAGGAAAGTATTTTCCAACCATAGGCTTACAGCTCCTTGATCCATTGAATCGACTCCCTAATCCAAAAATCTGAACATGGATTTTATCAACACATGCCTCCAAATTACACAAGTCTAGAAAGGGATACTCCACTTGATGAAAAATGGTTATGTAAAGTCAAAAACTTCATAAGTACTTCCCTTATAAAAGTAAGTGTTCCAACAAGGGTTGGTCAAACACATAGTTCTATTGAGTTTTGTTTTTAATCAAGTAACATAAATCTTAGTCTGACTTAATATTAGTTTGAGGTATTTTATTTTATTATTGCTAAATTTTTATCTTTTTTTATTCTTTACATGTCTTGATAATATTTAAGTGGATGTTTACTTAATTAATTAACCATGTTTGGATAAATCATTTATGAATAATAAATTTTATTTAAATATTGTATTTGAATATTAATTCATTTATGTGATCATGGTGTTTCATCAATAAATATAATTTCAATGAATTTGAAATAAAATAATTAATTAATTAAATAACCTGATCATGAGCTTATCTTATGGTTGATTTAATAAGAGGGAATTAAATGAACCTATGAACAAGGGGGATTAACTCTTTATATCAAACTTGACATGATCTATATTATTCCATATGTCCACCTATGTATCACCGAGTTGGCACCACTATGGTTCCATATTGTACCCTCTCTATATGCCTTGAGATTCTTCATTAGTTACAAATATTTATTACTCACACACAGGTGAGGGGAACCAAAGAATGTTTTAAAGGGAATTACATAAATATCATTTGACATAAAGGTCCTACATAATAGTAGAGGGAGGGATGACTCATAGGCCATATTTTAATTTCATATTAATTAATTGAAAAATAATACAATAAATTTAATTAAATTATTGTAAACACATACACAAGTCTTGGTCAAGATCATGATTGGTCGTAAATGCAATGAATACATAAAAAGTAACTAGCTAGAATTAATTAATTAATTTATTATTTATTATTAAGTTAAACGTGCTTGAATTTATTACTTAAAAAATTAATTAATTCTATTTCATATTAATGATCACCCGAACTTAATTTCTGATACCCATCAAATTGAAATTCATGGAAAATAAATGACAGAACCATTAATGAAATATTTATTAGAATAAATTAATTAATTGTTTAAAATTATTTAAAACTATTATTTAGTTTTCAAACACACAAAAGTGTTCCAATCAATAAAATAATGCTTTAATACTGAAATATTTCAAATTTAATTTAATTTTAATTTTTTCAATTAATGGGGGACTACATGGAGTGTAGATCTAGATACACACAATATACCTAGATTTCCGTACATCCCAGTCAGACACTTGGGGATTTGGTGTGTCTACTCAGATAGACTGCACAATGTGTACATGCCCGCTACACACCCTTTATCTACTTTTCTTGTTCCTAGTTGGCCCAATCAACACGCGGTGTGAAATAAAAGCACCAAATGTTTTTAATTTCTTGGTGCATATACATACAATTCACATGGGTATACGGTGTGTGCTCCGTCCGCACACTATGTAACCCAGCTTTACCGACCAAATATTTGGCACTTCCCGATGGCATCTATATTCATTTTCTATTTTTTTATTAAATATATAGGAAATTGAATCATTAAAAAAACATGATTAATATGTCTATAACATTTTAATTCAAATCTTATTAAAGAACTAATAAAATGAAATGAAAGTATAACAAAAATTACACATAGATCAACCATAAAATAAATAATTATAAATTTAAACATAATCTCTTGGATACCACTTGTTGGTTCTGAGCGAAGTTGAAGCGTTATAGTAAAGGGATATATATTAGAATTTCTTTTAATAATTGTTTCCCAAAACCAAGAGCGTGGATATTGAACATAAAATCTATAATTAATTTATATAATATTTTATGAAATACATAACTGGGCTAAGGAAATTTATCTATTGATGATTGTTGATTTTTCAAAAAGGACCTTTTATATTACCTTAGTTGCACTTCTGAGGATATAAGGGTAAAATCCCTCTAGCGGTGATCCACACATGTAAGGCCCCAACCCAAAAACATAACATAATCTTGAGTTAAATAAAAAATGTGACATTAATTCACACTGAGGATCTTTTCATGTTTATAACTTTAAAGAATTAAGTCATAACTTATACATTACATCTTGAATATTACAAGTAAACACTTATACTCTAACCAATTTTTTACAATAATAAAACTCATTAAATAAAACAAGAATTCCTTTATTTTTATAAATCTTCTTGAATTCATCCTTTCTCTTACCGTTCCTTGTACCCTGTGAAAAACATTTTAAAAACTTGGGATGAGCATAAAAGGCTGAGTAAGGGTTATAAAATAATGAAAGAAAACATTAGTCCACTAATACATTCAAATCAATGAAATCATAATTTTTACTTAGAAAACATTATCTCATTAACATACCTTACCAAATCATAAGATTTATGAATAACTCATAGAAATAATAAATCATAAAGGTAACTTGTGGCATCATTAACATACATACGTTGTGGATTTCACAACTACATAGCGATTTACATTTGGAATACCCATCACAGTATATTACCTAAATCTATTAGAAGAAATATTAACATTTACCTCTATCACGTTACCCAATTTATTGGAGAGCTATATCAGGATCACCCACCCAAGGTTTATCACAGAACCACCCATATACGTAAACAATGTTCAAGAACCATAACATAATCATAACACATAAATCAAGCATAATGGAAAGATAAAATTTCCACATTGCAATAAAAATATATCATTTCAAGATATTGAAATAATCAATGATTTCTCAAAACCATTTTCAATGACAAAATACATAAAAAGGTATATGGTATTTATTTTCCTTTTAAAAAAATTGCATCTTGTTAAGAAAGCCAAATATCAAATAATACTCGCGGTGGTGAAAAGGTCATTGTCACCGCATACATTAAAAAGAAACATTACTATTGTCTTTTAGTAAAATTCTATGTAAAAAATGATTCCCTTTGAATGAAATTAAAAGTCAAAGGGGCTTATACACCGTATAAAATCAAGTCATTTATAAATAAAAATATGCTTCAATGAAAGGAGATCGAGATGAAGTCTCTTACCTTGAATCCAACTCATCAAATATGTTCCTTGTTCTTCCTGAATAATAAAATTAAGTTAATTTATACTTTCTTAAGATCCTTTTTCATGTTTATTATTCCTTTTATATCACTTATTACTATGTTATAATTATTTATGTTAATATTTGTCATTTTTTCGATATTTTGTACTTGAGTCAAAAATGAACTTTTTATAATTACAAATTGTCCATGTGGTCAAAATACCATCATCTCCAGAATGATATTCATAATTTAAATATCATATATATCTAGTATATATATGTATTTGTAATTGTACATAATATTTTGAGATAAGAAATGAAATGCACCGTTCATAGAGACGGTAATCCGTACGTACGCATGAATGATACTTTCATTTATTTTTCATATTTAAAGGAATGAAAACTAAATTATACATATATATATTATAATTATCGTATAATATCATATATAAGTTCATTAAATCCATTTTTTATACATTCCATGTATGGAATGAACGAGTCATATCACTTTGAGGGGGCGGTAGTCTGCACTTCCTCAAATGAAATTATCATATTTACCCATTATGGAAACCATAATGGTATGATATAAATGAAAAATAAAAAAGAATAGAGACAATATAAATATAATATATATCACATATAAATACAGTTCCAATATAATGGCCACCATGAGATGTGGTAGGGGAAAATTGAACCATCGTCATTTTGTGAGGCAGTAGTTCACTGTACACAAAAACAATATGTTTGTACCCATTAGATGGAGGTGTGTGTAAGTGTAGTTAAAATAATTCTAATAAAGAAATTTTAGTATATTTAAGATAATATTTTTATTATAAAATAATGGAATAGAGATAGTTTATGGGGTTGAATAAGGAAAATAAATGGAAGAATCTTGAAAGAAGAAACTACCTCAAATCGGGTAAATCCTTTTGACATAAGCTAAAAGGATTTCTTCAATTACCTTATTCCCAAGGCAAGGCCTGTAAGAGGGATATAGGGGTGTTGGGAGATTATTTGGTCAGAGGTTTGATGAGACAATAGGGCTTGATATGTGTGAGTAAGAGCTAGATTTGGTGCCCTTTTATAAGAGGGAGGAGGGGCACTTAAAGAATATCTTGAAATATTATTTATTATAAATTTATTTTCAGATTAAAAAGGCCCCAAAATAATTTATTTTAGAGATAAGATTATTTTGGGTCTAAAACCTATCAACCAATAGGTTTTATATAATTTTTGGTCTCAATTTTAACCTTATCTTTTACCTTTAACACTTAGTTAACTAATTTGACTCTTACCATGTCTTCTTGTATATTCATAATATATGGTTAATATAGTTACTATAAAATTCCAATAGAAGCTCAAGTAATTAATTAATGACATTTTAAACCTTATATAAGTCATTTGAAAGAATCTTATATTTTTATGACTATTATATCATTTAATAAAATATCATTTGTTTTAAAAACTCATTTATGTCAATTGTTATACTATTCAAATCATGAATTTTTAAAAATCCATAACAACTTTATTATTTCAAAAAAACTTAATAAATTAAAAGATAACAAGTCATAACCATCCCTAAATTTTTTTTATGGCATAAAAGTTTCAAAATAAATTTATTTTAATATTTATAATCTCATTTATTTAAATCTTTCATTTATAAGGTAATCACTACATCATCATTGTGTCATAAATATTTTTAATTATTTGATGTCTAAAAATCATGAATAAAATACCATGATTTAGGAAATATTTTTCGATTTTTAATGAAATTTAAATTTGAAAATATAACTTATATAACCTCATATATTTTTTTACTAAATGATACATGTTTAGGTTATATTTTCCTCAACTTTAAATTAAAAGTAATTAAATGTCATTTTTACACACAAGTGGCGCGACGGGATCCTAAAATCAACACAAGGATGCACATGGTTGGAAATATCTCATCCAATAGGCTTATGACATGTTTTATGGTAATTTAATAATATTATAATATTATGTTTTACCCTTATTTACAAGATTTACCCTTTAACCATGGTAAATAAAATATTTTCTGAAGTTACTATTCATAATGTCTAAAAATAAAAGGTACCTATTTACACAATTTGGACCTCATGATTCCAAACATGAAATCCATTTTTCCAAATTCAAAAATCATAAGTTGTATAAATTAATTTAATATTAATTCCCATTGTCAAAATCAAAAAAGCGTGTTTTTAAGAAGTAAAAACTACCAAAAGATTGACATGTGTTTATATCCAATTTAAAGGTGAAATTACATAAATGGCCAAATTTGGATTAAATGACAAAAATATAATAAAATTATACTTTAAAACCAATTTAAAAGATAATCTATCCATATAAATAAATTAGATGAAAAGAAAATTTTGACGTAAAATGCAGTATTTTTCACTATTCATTAAAAAATGAACTTTATCAGAAAAATACCAAAAATTTACTCAAAGTAAATTTTGATGTCCTGATTCTAAATAAGAAGTTTATTTTGTCAAATATAACATATAAAAGTGAAAAAATACTATATTTAAACAGTTTTTTCCATCAAAAGGTGATAAAACTACCTTTTAAAAATATTAGAGTATTTATGCTTAAAATTGGATTCATTCTTATTTTAAGCCACTAAATTTTATTGGATAAATGTAAAAACATTTAACAAACATGTAAAATAATATTTTAGTTAGTTTTGTTAATTTCTTCCAATACAATAGCTATGTGTTAACTACCATTTAAAATAATAATAATATTATTGTATTATATTTCGATATAACTCAAAGTTGTGGGCAACGTAATATTTTGGAGAAGCTTATTGTTGCATGTTGAGTATTATTTTGGAAAAATAATCCCCTTTAACATAAAATTAATATCTTACTCATAAGTATCAATAGAAATTAAAAGGTATTATTCTATAAATACCTAGGTCGTTACATCCTTCCCCTCTTTTGGAAATTGCGTCCTCGCAATTTTAAAATTGGACTCAGAAACTTCATTGAAAGTCGCAAATCAAAAAAATAGTCAATAAAATCTCCAATTTAAAAAAATGAATGTAAAGTACAAAGGTCACCCAAGATAACACATACTAATATTCCATGAAAACATGGATATGGAAGAGAAAACTAACTCTAATAGACTAATTGAGTGTGATAGAGAACTTGATCACAAAATGTTAACCACCACAATACCATAAATTTATGGTTGGGTAAAATTATGTTGATAAAAGAAAGTGTATACCATTTTTTCTTGAATACCATTTTTATAGTGTTGAAAAATTTTATTACTACCTAGACTAATATCATAAGGAAACATATTTACTTGTCAAGTATAGTTTCATCCTTTAATAAATTTCTACCACAAACTCATCTTTTCTCCAAATGATGAATATTCAAGATGAATTGGTCACATCTAAAGTTCTATAATCAATTTATACGGAATCCAATAATCCACAAAAGATGAACTATATATCTTTCCCTTATCTTTAGACATTAACTAAAACTAAAATGGTTAGTACAAGATTAGATAATCCCCAAAAGGACAATATTTTATAAAAAGAAATACTACTCTTAATCTCCAAAATTGAACAAATAATACCTGAATCTCATTAAAGTCCATTAAATGCACAATTTTACTTAAAACTGTTCAAAATAATCCAAACTATGTTTGAAACCCAAAATTCAGAAGTATTTGATCACATAATTTTCCACAAAAATCTTAACATTTATCTTCAAATAATATCGGATACTCTTAAAGTCTCATACTAAAAATTAATTAACCTAATCACATATTCTCTATGATATTTTAATCATTTCCATAAATAACCCGAATTTCTATATGTCTACAATAAAAAAATATATTCTTCCAAAATAAAATTCCACCATTACTCCTCAATTTAAATCCCAATGTATTCTATTTTCCTTAGGTATATAGTGTTTCGAAAAGAGAAAACATCTTCCAAAATAACCTTTATCACTTAATCACTAAATAATTTTCATATACTAAGGATATCCATTTAATAAAACATAAGATCGTAAATCAACTTATTATTGATCAATAAAATCATTTAACTAAAAAGATTAATTCATACTAACCAGGGACTTCATGTAGGCTAGTGGTAGGTAATGCACCCTTGTCGTTCTTCGATTGTGGGTTCGATTCCCATGGCCTTTTTGGACACAACATGTTGTCACCCACACCATGTGTTGTCCTTTTTCTAAAACCATATCATTATTATAACATTATCAAAGATAAAATAGTTTCCTCAAAATAACCATAACCTATTTTATCCTCAAAGGTTATCTAATACCTTTCATTTTGAATCCCAAAATGTAATAACCATTTATCACCTCAGAAACAAAAGATCATATAAACCCCTAGGGTTATTCATTATGCCCTCCCAAGAAAATATAATTATTTCTTGAATACAATTTTTATATATCAAATTTCAGGGTTACACATACAAGAAAAATCCTTCCAAAGTAATCCCATCATTAAAATATCCTTAAACTTTCAAGAATTTCATCATCCTAAAATCGACCATAACTCTTGAATCCCTTATATGTATATTTATTACTCATTCAACGTTCTTCATGATACATTAACCATTATTTTCTAACTTATTCTGTAATACTTCTTTCCTACAAATAAAATCATGAATCATATCCTAAGATTAAATAATGCCAAAACCTTAGCTAATAAATAATTCATACATTTCATTGTTCATTGTCAGTTTCCTCATCCTCAATTGGAATGGAATTAGGTATTGGTAAAAATATATTTTTATGGTCCTATTGATCCCATTTCTAAACCTTCTTCACAAGACATCTATTTGCGTAATGACCATGCACAAAACATTTAAAACATTTAATTGATCCCTCAGAAATAACTTCTTTCCCTTTACTAGAGTCAACTGAACAATCCCCTTTTCATGGTAGGTTATTGCTTTATAACTTTCATTACCACATATATAACATATTCCTGTCCCTTTGAAGCATTTTACTAGGTGTTTATTTCCACATTCTGACAAATATGTTTTTGAATATATTTACCTTTATGATTATTACCTGAACTTCCATAGAGATTCGTTCCTCGCATATATGATGTCTTATAAAAATAACCATGGTTCAGGTGGTTAATCATTACTCTAGATAGTTGGTTAAGAATAACCACACGATTTCTCATTGTAGCTCCCATTTCATTCAGTTTCTTATTCAAAAAATCATCCTAGTTTTCTTTACATCTATTGTTACTTTGGTTCCTACTATATCCATCCATTTACTAAAACCAAAAAGGTCAGTGTGTGTATATATGTAAAATCATCATATAAAATTTTATGAAGAGGGTAAACACTGATATATACATATTCATGTTATCTTAAACTCATTAAATTTATCTAAAATAACTATGAATTTGTCTAATATTCTAACCATTATGGTTATATAGGTTATTTATAAATAACAACCAAACCTCTAAAGTTATCTAAACTAACCTCTGATATTAACTGTAAGGACTTAACCTTAAAAAAATAACACAATATTGAGTTATGTCAAAAAATATGACTTTAATTCACATTGAGGGTCATTTTAGGTTTATAGATTTATAGAATTAGGCCATAACTTATACATAATATCTTGAATATTACAAGTAGACACTTCTACTCTAACCAATTTTTTTTTACAAAAATAAAACTCATTAAATAAAACAATAATTCCTTTCTTGATATAAATCTTCTTGAATTCATCGTTTCTCTTACCCTTCTTTATATCCTGTGAAAAACATTTCAAAAACTTGGGATGAGCATAAAAGGCTCAGTAAGGGTTATAAAATAATGAAAGAAAACATTAGTCCATCAATAAATGAAAATGAATGAAATCATAATTTTCACTTAGAAAACTCAATCCCTTTAACATACATAACAAAATCATAATATTTATGAATAACACATATAAATCATAAATCATAAATTTAACTTGTGGCATTCATAACATACTTACATTGTAGTTTTCACAGCTAGATAAGGAGTTACGTTTGGAATACCCATCATAGAATATTCCATAAATCTATAAAGAGAAACATTAACATTTACCTCTGTCACATTACCCAATGCATTGGATTGCTATCTTAGGCTCACCTACCCTAGGTTTATCATGGAACCACTCGTATATGTAAATAATTCCCAAGAATCATAACATAATCATAACAGATAAATCAATAAAAAAGAAAGATAATAGTTTCATATTGCAATTAAAATATATCATTTCAAGATATTAACATAATAAATTATTTCTAAAAACCATTTTCAATAACAAAATACATAAAAGGGTATTTGGTATTTATTTTCTTTTTAAAAACATTACAACTTGTTAAAGAAACCAAATATCAAATAATACTCACGGTAGCGGAAAGGTCGTTGTCACCATGTACATTAAAAAGAAACATTACCTTTATCTTTTAGTAAAATTCATTGTATAAAAAATATTACCTTTTAATTAAATTAAGTTTCAAAGGGTTTTATTCACCATATAAAATCAAGGTGTGTATAAATCAAAATATTCCTCAATGGAAGGAGATTGAGACGAAGTCCCTTAACTTTAATCTGACTCATCACGTATGTTCCTTTTTCTTACTAAATAATAAACTTAAGTTAATTTATACTTGATTAAGACCCTTTTTCATGTTTATTATTCCTTTTATATCACTTATTACCATGTTATAATTATTTAAGTTAATATCGATCGTTTTGTTGATATTTGGTACTTGAATCAAAAATGAACTTATTATAACTAAAAATTGTTTATGTGGTCAAAATATCATTATATCCAAAATGATATTCTTGGTTTAAATATCATATATAACCAGTATATATTTTTATTTATAATAGTACACAAAATTTGGAAATATGAAATGAAATGAACTGTTCATGGAGATGGTAATCCATATGTATGCATGAACGCTACTTTCATTTAATTTTCATATTTAATAGAATGAAAACTAAATAATACATAGGTATATTATAATTATAGTTTAATATTATATATAATTTCATTAAATACATACTTTATATGTTACATGTATGGCATGAATGAGTCATATCACTTTGAGGAGGCGGTAATCCGTACTTCCTCAAATGAAATTATCGTATTTACCTATTATGGAAACCATAAATGTATTCTATAAATCAAAAATAAATAATCATAAATAAAATAAAATATAATATATATCACATATAAATATTGTACCATAATAATGGCCCCCATGAGAGGTGGTAGGGGAAAATCGAACAATCATCGTTTTGTGAGGTAGTAGTTCACCGTACACAGAAACAGTATGTTCGTATCCATTAGATAGAGGTGTGTGTAAGTGTAGTTATAATAATTCTCATAAAACATCCTACTATATTTAATATAGTATTTTTGTTATAAAATAATGTAATAAAGGGATTTTATAGTGTTGGAGAAGGAAAATAAATGGAAGAGGATTGAAAGAAGACATTACCTCAAATCGGGTAACTCCTTTTAACTTAAGCTAAAATACTTTCTTGAATTTATTTCTTCACAAAGTGAGGTTTCTAGTATGAAGATAGGGAATTTTGGATATTATTTGGGCAGAGGTTGGACCAGCCAAGGGGTCATGATAGGTGTGAGTAAGGGTTAGAGGTGGTGCCCTTTTATAAGAGCGAGGAGGGGCACTTAAGGAATATCTTGAAATATTATTTTATTATAAATTTATTTTAGGTTTAAAAAGGTCCCAAAGTCATTTATTCCATATATAAGATACTTTTGGGTCGAAAAAAGCTCAAAAAATAGGTTTTATATAAGTTTTGGTCTCAAATTAAATCATATCTTTTAGTTTTAACCCTTAGTTAACTAATTTGACTCTTACCATGTCTTCTTGTATATTCATACTATATGGTTAATATATTTACTATAAAATTATAATAGAACCTTAAGTGGTTCATTAATTACATTTAAAACCTTATCTAAGTCATTTGGATGAATATTATATTTTAAGACTATTTTATCATTTAATAAAATAGTATTTGTTTTAAAAACACATTTATGTCAATTTTTATACTATTCATATCACGACTTTTTAAAAATTCATAACTACTTGATTATTTCAAAAAAACTCTATAAATTAAAATATAACAAGTCATAATCATCCCTAAAATTCTTTTATAGCACAAAAAGTTTCAAAATAAATTTATTTTTATATTTGTAATCTCATTTATTTAAATATTTCATTAATAAGGTAATCACTACATCATCATTGTGTCATAAATATATTTATTTATTTGATTTCTAAAAGTTATTAATAAAATACCATGATTTATGAAATATTTTTAGATTTATAATTACTATTTATAGTCTAAAAGATAACTTATATAACTGCATATAATTTTTTTTTACTAAAAGATACATGTTTAGGTTATATTTTCCTTAACTTTAAATTAAAAGTAATTAAATGTCATTTTCACACAAAAATGGCTCCATGGGGTCATAAAATCTACCCAAGGATGGCCATGGTTAGAAATATATAATCCAATAGGGTTAGGACATGTTTTATGGTAATTTAATATTATTATAATATTATTTTTAACCCTTATTTACCAGATTTACCCTTTAACCATGGTAAATAAAATATTTACTGAAGTTACTATTCATAATGTCTAAAAATAAAAGGTACCTATTTAAGAAATTTTTACCCCCAAATTTCAAATATGGAATCCATTTCTCCAAATTAAAAACACCAAATTTTTAGAAATTAATTTAAAATTAATTCTCATTGTCAAAACCAAAAAGCGTGTTTTTAAGAAGTAAAAACTACTAAAAGATAGACATGTGTTTATATCCAATTTAAAGGTGAAATTACTTTCAATGAAAAAAATTGGATTAAATTATAAAAATATAATCCAATGAAACTTTAAAACCAATTAAAAAGATAATATAACTATATAAATAAATTAGATGAAAAGACAGTTTTGACTTAAAATGCAGTACTTTTCACTATTTATTTAAAAAATGAACTTTATCAAAAAAATACTAAAAATTTACCAAAAGTAAAATTTTATGTCCCATTTCTAAAGAAGAATTTTATATTTTCAAAAGGAACATATAAAAGTGACAAAAAACTAGATTTAAAAAGGGTTCTCCGTTAAAAGGCGGTAAAACAACCTTTTAAAAATATTAGAATATTTATGCTTGAAAATTGATTCATTATTATTTTAAACCTCTAAATTTTATTGGAAAAATGTAAAAATAATTAAAAAACATGTAAAATAATATTTTAGTTAGTTATGTTAATTTTCACCAATATAATTTCTATGCGTTAACTACCATTTAAAATAATAATAATATTATTGTATTATATTTCAGTATAACTCAAAGTTTTGTGCAACATAAGACTTCGAAGAAACCTATTATTGCGTGTCAAGTACTATATCGAAAAAAGCATTCCATTTAACATAAAATTAATATATTACTCATAAGTATCAATAGAAATTAAAAATTATTATTCTATAAATACCTGGGTTGTTACAACACATGCTCCAATGGTCTCTGGGCAATGCCTATCGTTCTCTGGGTGCTAGAACGGTGAATAGAATGTATTGCATTGTTTTTTCTTGATCACTCATTCTTAAGTCTTAAAGAAATTATCTCTTGGGAATCTCTTTCTTTAGAGGAATAGATGAGGAGGAGGAGTCAAGTGAGAACTCATTGTGCACAATAATTCTCTATTACCAAACATGGAAATGGTTTCAAATGCATTATAGAATAGACCTAGACATCTATTTATAGAGATGTGATTTCAGTTACAAAATTTAATTGTATAATAACCATTATATATAATTATAACCGTTAATAAAATACCATACCACATTATAATAATAATAATATTATTTTGTGGTGCACCAACTTGTGAAAAAAATGGGTAAATAATATTTACTGACTCATAAATAATTATTTTATCATCAGACATGGTCTTAGTCCATTTGAACTCCTCTTTAATTTATTAAACACATGAATAAATATTTTATTCTCTTAAATAAATATTTTATTCTCTTAAATAAATATTTTATTCAAAAACTAGTAAATAAATATTTATTAAATATTCAATAAAATAAATAAATAAATTTTATTCAAAATTCGGTGAATAAATATTTATTTAATTTACGTGATCAATATAACTTGAATAAAAATATTCCTCATTATTGAGTATAAAATTTATTCCATTAATTAAATTCAAATATAATTTAATCAAGACCAACAGAAACACTAAGTGTGTGACCCTCTAGGATTATTTTTCATTTGTATTAGGTAGGCTTACCTAAAGTCCAAGATTACTATCTAGCAACGGGTCAAGGAACCCAAGAGAAATAACTTAAAATAAAAATTATAAAAACCACATATGAATGATCACTATTTAATATAATCCCTTTGTCATAATATCTCATCAAGAAGTCTTCATGATGGTGTCATCAAACTATATATTCGATACATCATTATTTGACTATCTGAGATTAACTTGTCGTTACACCATGGATATGGAATTTAGGGACATAGTTGTATTTCAATCAAAGATATGGGATATCAAATTCCATAAAGATGGATAGGAAAAATCCTTCATTGAATTTTCAATTAATAACATGTCATTCATGAAACACCCAATGTACTCTACTTCCTTCCAACATATGGTATGACAGTTTTTATTAGAAAATATAAGTTTGTGAGTCATGAAATTCATTAATGATAACATTAAAGTCTAAGGATAATTAAAAATGATAGTATATAGAAATATCCGATGACACCAAAACTTACAAAATTACTGCTTGAGGCTCTGTTCTCATAATCTCCAATATTGGAGATTACCATGTGTGAACTTAATGAGAAAAAGTCTCATTTTCTTATGAGTACTTGCACTTGACAATCTATATACTATGTGTCTCATCATAGTATGTTATCCAGCTGCATAACTATAATAAGAATATTGTCGTAACACTTCAAGGTTATCATTATAGTAGGGAACTACTGTGACTTTATCAATGCGAAAAATACTCTAGGACATTATTAAATTAAAGTCATACAGAATAATGAACAATAAGTAATAATATGTTTAATTTAATATTTAATATATTAAATATTCATGTAATCAAAGTATAAATAGTTGGTTCTAGGAAACAAATATAATAAATATTGTTAATATCTTCGTCTTTATCTTTATCATAATCTTAAACTCTTTTCTCATGAACAAAAAATTAATAACCCTCAATTCTCTCTTCAATGTCAACCTGAATAATCAAAGATCAATCCAAATTTCTTTGAACGAAGAGAATGGAAGGTCCACTATGTCTAGTTGGACTTCATCCATGATCTTTATCCTTAGAATCTAGATATTCTAAGACCAATAAAAGATATCCAGGGGACTTTTCCCCCTTAGTAAGTTCATTTGGTATAGGATGTACTTTTAATAATATGAAATACTTCTGAGAAATCCTCACCTTTATCATATTCAACAAACTGATCCCATTCTATCTCATCCTAAAAATCAATTCTAGCTTCCTCATCAAGGTTTACAACTTATGTCTCTACTTATATTTATTTTTTCTCAATAGATACTTCCTCTTCTTATTCTTTAGAATATGAAACATCATCATTTAAATATTCCACAACTTCATCAGGTTTGAGACCAAGATCCACCACATCCCTATGTCTAATTGAATACTTTACCAGGTAAAACTATTCTAATAGTTTCTCTGGTTCATCCAACCATTCCAATTTTCATGGATTAAATTTGACTCTCATTTTCTTATAAATATTTTGGGTAATAAAATATCCAACATATGCAGTTATTCTCCCCCCTAAGGAACTAAGATTTTATACACTATCAAGGTCAAAATGATCTTAAAATAAGGTAAAGAACTAAACCTTGAACCTAGATTGCACCAATTAACTATATTTATCATAAAATTTCTACAAAGACTTATTTGAATAAAATTGTTCATCAAAATGAATAAAAATAGGTCCTTATTCTTCAATCTCCTAAGGTATCTTTTTTTTGGGCATATTATATGCTGAATAAATTTAACCTGAATCCAATATTCTATACTCAATTAAATAGCTAATGGTATCCTTGGGATTTTATTCTTAGGTAGCTTATCTAAGGAATTCTAGAACATTAAATTAATATTATTAACAAAATAGTATATTTGATAATCCTTATATTTTCCTCTATGCGGTATTCCCAAACATTTTTCCAAATGTTTTGAAGAGAATTAAAAAATTTCAACATTTATCCTTTATTTTAATGTATCCCTCTTCTCTCTAGGGAATAACTCAATGTTCTCATAAAAATCCTTGAAAATATTAGGATAAAAATTTCTACCATTTTTTTTTCTAAACTAAGAATGCCATCCTTGTTCTTGATTCTCATTTTAAACCAGTGATCTCCTAAATTTCAACCAATCTACATTGACTTCATTTTCTAATAAAACTAGACAAAAACCTATATGTGTATTCTTAATACTTATATATTCACTTTATATAGATTTTTATTTATTCAACTTCATTTAAAGAGGAAACTGGATGGGAAATTTGGCCTTCGATATTCTCTTTATCCTCAACATTTTGGTTTAATTTGGGATCTTTGAAAGTTCAGAAATAGAAGGTAAAATAGAGTGGTTTTAGTTTGAGAGAGCGAGTGGTCTGAGATGTTTGAAACCAATATTATTAAAATATCTTAAAAGGATATAGGATATCAAAGTTAAAATATAGGTAATGGTTCAGATTCAGATTTGAATTATATTTTAAATGATTTAGGGATTGAAGTAATAATAAACATAAAATAATTCCCACTCAAAAGGTTTCATGAAAAATTAATAGAAAATAAACTTAGTATGCATATTGACTAAGGATCTATTAATAATATAATCATGGTAGGCATTCTAACCATAGCCTTATGATAGGTATGCTAACTTTATGACTAATATGTGTATGGTAATCATACAGATTGTGTGTAAAAAAACTCACAGTCGTTTGAATGAACGTGTGAAGCATAGATAACGGTTAGTTCCAAAAAATATAAGAGAAAAATAATTAGACATATTTATAAAATAATTAATAAATAAAAAATTTGAAAATTCGACATAAATTTTTATCTTAATTCATATTTGATTTAATTCATTATCTTATCATTCAAAGTCTTTGTAAATATTTCAGTAAAATGGTGTTCAATACCAATACATTTTGGAATTATATCACCTTATAGAAATGATATATCAGAAAGTGATGTCTTATATCAATATTATTTTTTATATAATGATATATATGATTCATAGAAATATTTATTAAACTTGTATTATCAAAATTTATTAGGACATGTTATAATTCATACCAATATTCTAATAATTTATGTTTCATCCCTATAATATCTTCCCAACAATCATTGTATTTATTTACTCAAATTTAATAGTTTAAAATTAAAAAGAGTTTTTTCCCTACAACACCATGAAACTAGATACTTTCCCAAAAAATGATATATTATAGAATTTATTTTTTCTATCCAACTTAGAACCTCCATAATCTACATATAAATAACTAAACAAATCAAATTATTTTCACCTAGGATAAAACAATCCTAAATTGGTTTTATTTTGGAGATATTTGAAATTTATTTTCACAACTAGTAAATTTAACTCTTTAAGGTTTTCTTGAAAGTGATAAAACATACACACACTAAAAATTATATTAGTCTAGCTAGAAGTTCAATATAGTAAACTTTTAATCATACCACTATATGCATTTTTATCAACTAATTTACAAATTTTATCATGATCCAACTAGTTACTAGTACTCATGGGAGTATCATGACATTTAGTATTGTCCAAGCTAAAACATTTTAAATTAACTTTTGTGTACTTCACTTAATAAATAAAATAAGGTAACCCATTCCTTTAGTAAAACCATTAGAAATGAAAAATGTTGAGCCTATCATACCAAGATCATGGAGATTGTTTTAAAATATATAATTATTTTATTAATATAAAAACATGATTTTTAAATTGAGGATTTTGAAATTTAGGGGGTTTTTCTATAGAAACAACCTCAATAATGTAACCATTTATGAATTCACTCTCAACATCCAATCAATATAGTTTGAGATCCAAATGTGTTTCATAGGAAAGAAACATCTTGAAGGATTCAAGTATATCTACTCATGAAAAGGTTTCCACATAGTAAATACCTTATTCTTGACTATATCCTTGTGAAACAAATCTAGATTTATTTCATTTTATTATTCCTAACTCATCAACCTTGTTTCTAAACACCCATTTAGTACCAATATTTAGGTTGTCTTTAGGTCTTTAAACTAGTTCCTAGACTCTATTTCATTCAAACTGATTTAAATACTCTTACATATACAAGACTAATAATTCATCATTAATTGTGTGATTGAGGTTATTTGGTTCAATCTACAAAATTAAATCATGATGTTCAACCTGATTTCTTAGATAAGATCTTATTTGAGTTCCTTTGCCTTGATAACATACAACAACATATATGGGATGATATCTATAGGTTCTAATAACTCTAGGAATATAAGTGTTTGAAATGTAATTCTAATATAAAGTCTCAGTTCATGTCATTAATTACAATTGTGTGAGTTATTTATAGAAGGTCTAGTAGAATTTTCACCTATTTTAGCATCTATGTCAAGATTATAAAGGTCTTCTTCATGATTTTATAAAGAGGTATTAGGCTCATGTGGATCTATTTTATAAAATTTTATAAGTACATATTCTTCCAAAATATTAGAACTTTTATTAAACACCATATATTATTTTCCAGTTTTAGAATATCCAATGAAAATTCGTTCACCACTATTAGAAGAAAATTTGCCTAAATTCTCATATGTATTAATTATAAATACTTTACAACCAAAAACTACAAAGTAATTAATCATTGGTTTTATACCATTTTAAAACTCATAAGGGGTAATCATTAAGAGATGCATATCTAAAACTCTTTTAATTATATAATTGGATGTATTTAAATATTATACCCAAAAATAAATAGGTAAATCATACTCATTCAGCATGGTATGGTAAAATTTCTTAAAGGGTTCTATTTCATACCTATACAACACCATTTTGTTATAGGGTTTTAAGAGTAGAAATTTTTTGATTATAGCTATGTTTTGAGAATAGATATTCAGACTCTTTATTTTAAAACTCATTTCCATGATCAGTTCTTAAGGTTTTAATTATATATCCATTAAGATTCTCTACAGATATGGTATATTTGAAAAAATTGGAAAGAACTTCACTTTTAAGAGAAACAAAAAATACATGTATATTTTGAATAATCATCCACTATAACATAAAAATAATGTTTTTATACTAAACTAAAAACTATAGAGGGTATAAAAAATACACGTAGACCAACTATAAAGGTTGAGAATATGAGACTTATTCTTTTAATTGAATGGTATTTTGTGTCATTTTCTCTTTTAATAGGGATTTGAGGTATTTTCTATTTTGAATTATAACTTAGGTATATCCTTGACTAAACCTTTAAAATTTATATTTCTAAGTGGGTGAATATTTCATTTTCCTAGTCTTCTATTCCAAATCCATGTTTCTCTGTGAAAGACACTCAAACAAGAACTGTTTTTGGAAAATAAAATATTTGAATCTACAACATAAAAATTTTCATTTCTCAAATCATTAAAAAATAAATCATGTTTTTAATCAAAAACATTACAACAATTTTTTTCAAACATAACCTGGAAACCAGCATTAAAAAATTGTGAAATATGATGAATATTATATTTAAATCCATCAAGAAATAAAACTTTAGAAATTAAAACTGAACTAGAGTTACCAATTTAGATGAGACTAATTATCTTTCCTTTGGTATTATCATCAAAAGTGACAAGTACAATATCTAATTTAATCATTTTTTTAATGATTTACTGAAAAAATGGTTTTTGAATCTTGTGTAGTCCCCATTCATATTTTTGGAACATCCACTATCTGAGTACTGTAGTTGTTTATTGGATCTTTTCAAATAGGTTACCTAAAAAATAGATTTAAACCAAAAATTATTTTAGTACCCATTTTCTCTTAGGTAATTAAATGTTAGTAATAAATGTTTTTGGAAACCATAATTGTATTACCATTTTCCTATAGGAAGATACTAGACTCTCAAAAATATATAATTTATTAGATGTAATGGAATAAAAAATACTAAAATAATAGGAAGAACTAGGACTTAGAACTAATTTATTTTTATTGATTTTTCTCTATCTATGTGGGTATCCTATTTCAGTGGTATATTTATGAATTTTATATTTACCAAGAATCTAAGTAAGAGTTATTCTTATATTTTTAAACCTCTCCATATCTTTCTTTAATTGTTCCTTAGATAATTTTAACTCATTATTTTCTATAAGAAGTTGAGTATTATTATCCTTATATACTATAAGATTGGTTTTAAAGTCAGTAGACATAGCATGTGGCTTCTTTAAACATTTGTATTTGTCTTTTATTTCATTAAACACGTATTAGATCATGTTAAAATATTCAAATATTTCATCATTGTATATATTTTCAGCATCATTTTTAGTCTTGGAATGATTTGAAATACTAATTGGAGATTCAGGAAAAACATTCAGTACCTTATATGTATTTTTCATAAAACACATATTGTCTATGTCACTTATTTCTCATCTTCTAGAATCCAATTCACTTAAACTTCCCTTTGAAGAACTCCAAGTGGATTTTATATCTTTTATACATTTTTCTCTTTTCCTCATATTTATTTTTATAATTTATCTTGGGGAGATATTCTTTAACATGTCCTTTTCTATTATATTCATAATAGATTATTTCATTTGAAGAATCATCATTCTTCTACTCCTTTCTCTAATTTTTATTATTATCATAATTTCCGTTATAATTTCATTTCTTTAATAACTTATTATTTTCCTATAACTTTTTAAATCACTAAATAGATGTACTATTTTATCATCATTGTTAGCGGGTGATTCTTCATCACATGATCTTTCAGATTTGATCTTCACTTTTTTGATTTAGTTGTCTTAAAGGCTACATACATTCTTTTTAGTTCATCTATTTCCACATTTTAAATTAATTTAATCTTCATACATAATTATATTTCCAATTATATCATTTTTTAGTAGTTTACTAATGTCCCATGATTCTCTTATGGACATATATGTTCATATCCATCTTTATAAAAAGCATATGAGAAGTCTCATGACTTGATCATTGTTAGAAATTTTATTTCTAAATGAAAGAATCTTGTTAACAATCTCATTGAACCTAAAATACATGTGAGATATAGATTCATTATGCTTCATCTATTTAATAGTATAATTATTTATGTTTATTTCCTTGAAATTGATAGTTTCTTAATGAGAAACAACCAGTGTATCCAAAATTTTGAAATTAGTAGTGCAAGTATATATTATGTTTAACTCTTAATCTACTAAGGTACAATATAAATTAGTCATAAATTTATAGTTAAAATCATATCCATCCTTAGTGTAATCAATCCAATCTCTTATTGGATCATTATGATATTCATATTTATCTTCAATAACCATCTAGATATCAAATCCAATTATTTATAAGAGAACTCCATTATTGATCTTTCATTGAGCATAATTATTTCCATTAAAATAAGGAGACCAACTTGTGATTGTTCCTTATTTTATATTGGTAACCACTAAGAACTAAATTTAGACATGATAGAAATTTAAGAACATTATATGAAAATAAATCATGGAAAAAAGATATTTTAAAAACCCTCTGATACTAAATGTTGGTCAGAATGAGTAACTCAAGATGGGGGTGTGGGTGAATTTAGTTCTTAATAAAAAATGACCATTTAAAAAAATTTAAAAACTAAATCCCTTAATTATATAAAAATGAGCGGTTAATCAAAATAGTAGAAATATATAAATTTGTTCTTTCAAATATTTTCTCTAAAAAGTGATTAAATCTTAGTTAAAAATAAATTTTAAATACATTAAATTTTGAAACTAAGTCACTTTATCAAAAAAGTTATATAAGAAAAATTAAGACTAACTATCAAAATAAAATTTTGTTAAAGATATTAGAAAAAAGTAAACTTATATGATTAAATACAAAGAAAAAATAACAGATAATAAAGTAATCAAGTTATAGAAAATAAAACACATCCAAATTTTAACAAGGGGTTCTATCTCAAGCTGATACATAATCCCCTCCACTTGGAAACCAACTATTTTCTTGTAGTTTATTAATAAATAAACTGATCTACAATTTAGATTAGGTTTTAAAAACAATATTACATATAATTTTCCAGGCACAAATACTGTTACATAGTTAAACATGGGATAAAAAGGATATTAGGTTACCTAGGACCTATTCCACATTTTTACAAGGGAGTAAAAATGAATGATTTGAGAGATATTATCAATTAATCTCCAATTTATCACATGATATTGTGTTTTTATAAATAAATATAGAAATATAAAACACACCTCAAATGTTAATCATAAATGAAAAGAGCATGAGATTAAGAATGATAAACTGTGAAGCAGTTCAATCTTAATAGATTAATTTGGTTCGATTCCTTGAATTTGTCTTTATAAGGATCTTATACAATTTTCCCAGAAGATTCTAGAAAGCAGAGCATCATAGAGTCTTCACTATAGCATATACACTTGTGTATATGATCCTCTATTATGTCCCTATGAAAGAGATAAAATCCACCACAATTTTTCACATGATTGTACATTCTTCTAAAATAAATATTCATCAAAGTATACATCAAATAATAATAAATGCACTGATGCTTCATTTAATTCTACAAAAACTGGCCATTGGAGATTTAAAATACTCTAATACTAAGTTAGACATGGAAATTTATCATCACATAAAGAATGTTTAGTTGATATCATAAAAATATAATGAGGTCAGTTTAAGTAGAAAAGATAACATTTATGGTTTATCAATTCATGCAGTCAGTTCATTTTCACATGTGGTAGGTTCATAAACTCATGTAGTAAGCTATTTATTTGTGTGATCGCTAAATTAAAAGACATGGTTCGTATATTACTTTATAAAAAATTATACATACATTAGAATGATAACTTGATCTCTTCATTCAATTGGTAATCAACTTCATGCAGTCAGGTACATGGTAGGTATAACTCCATATCATGGTAGGTTGATCGGTAAGGTGATTCTCAATGCACGATAAGATGAATCTTCAATGCATGGTCTATTTATGACTTGAAAGTTTTTTCCCTATCTGACTCATGGTAAGTAGTTTTAACATGCAGTAATGTGGATTATAACATATAGTAATGTGAAGTATAACATGCGGTAAGGTGACATGGTCACATAACCTTCACATGGTAAGGTGGCACGGTAAGCTCCGAACATAGTCATTTTTTCAAAAAAAATCAAGAAAACCATTTTCTAATAGAAAACATGAAAGTTATTGATAACATTATAAACATTATTTGGGATCATTAAAATAAGGAGGTGCTAGTATAAGTCAACATTCATGTTTATTCATTAACATTTAATTTTTTTAATATGGTTGTAAATTATATAATTAATATGTATTCATTTTTAGTTTAACATATACTCATTTTTACTTTTTTTAATAATCTATATAATTAATAACTCTTGTTCATTTTTGGAAATATTTTTTATATATACTAATATTTTTAATTATTAAATTTCACTATTTTTCAACATTCATTCATTTAATATAATTTATTCACAAACAATGTTACTTATTTTTTACTTTTCTTTATAATTTATTTATTTTTAATATTTATTCTTTAAATTTTTTTGTAATTTGTTCATTTTTATTATTTATTTATACATATTAATTCATTAACATTTAAGGTTTTTAATATTTTTTTATTGTACATATTTAATATGTATTCATTTCATTTTAATGTATATATTCATTTATAATTTTTATAGTTAATTACATAACTAATAAAACTCATTCATTTTTTATGTTTTTAAAGTCTATTCATTTTAGTTGTATAATTTCACTCATTTATAACATTAATTCATTTAACATTATCTACTTGTTAATAATGTTAATTAAATTTTTCATTTTTTTTATTTTTTATTCATTTTTTATCTATATTCATCTAATATTTTCTAACTATTTTATATCATTTTATTAGTGTTTTCCAGAGAGTACTGATAAATATATGTTTTATTATCACTAAAATAAATAGCACTATCAAAACCCATATTTATAAGTTCTTTTTAGAAAGAACTTATAAAGATGGGTTTTATTATCTCTCTCTATTTTATCACTGATAAATATCATTCATTTAGAAATTTTTAAAAATTGATGCTAAAACCTATACGATCTTTTAAATAGAACCCTAACTGAGGACCCCATCAGTCATGCCATTCGAGATTTCACAGAACTGAAACTTTGCTAATGCTCTCCCTTGAAATCCTCAAACAATTGATACTTTCAAAACCATTGGTACATGAAATATGATCCACATTTAAATATCTTTCATTTTCAACATTTTTAGTTCTTCTATGGGTATTTTTAATTATAGAAAATGATTTGAATGGCACATACAAGTGATCTTATTTTACCTCGATCTACCTTCCTGATTTTCCACTCAATCTCCCTCACCTCAATCCATTGTGGCATCATCCTATCCCTCTACCTCATCTTTATTAACTATTTTTCTTAAATGAGGAAAATTTGGGTTTAAATCCATTGTTGTACATGTTTTTGATCTATATAATTATGATGTGCATATATATGTCATTATTGGATTTTTTCACCAGATTTTCTAAAAGTGTAAATAAATTCTAGATTTAGAAATGTTTATGTTTTTATATGTTTGATTTTTTTATATAAAAATTTTCAATTGGTCTATTAAAGTAACATGAGGTGCACGTGTTCATTTTTTGAAATATAGTTGTGTTGAATTGAAAATGAAAATTTACAATCAATCATTTTTTATTTGAATTTGATGTGTTGAAATTTTTATTGAATGCATTCTTTAATGTTAAACTGAAATTGTTTTCATACAAACTAGTTTTTTGATTTTTTTTTCTTGAAAAATTGAGTGGGTTGCATAAATATGTCTTAGACTAGGCATAAAATGTAAATTTTATTTCAAAATATTCTTTTTGGGATGAAATCTATATTTGACATCATGTTTGTGGGGTCGTTTTGAACTCATTATACATTACATTACATGGTCTATTTATAGTTTTCTATGTTCGATTGGTATGTTCTATGACTATGGTTAAGAAATAAAAAGTAAGTAGAGTTTGAACTTGATTTAAGATTAGTTTGTTTTAAAAATATATGCATATAAAATCTTAAAAAATTGAGGTTAGAGGGTTTTTTATATTTTATTTTATTTTTCAGGAAGTTCAATAGATGATATTTCACCCAAGAGGCCAAAAACAAGTGTGGGGTTATTAATAATATGTTCCCTCCCATTCCCACAGGTTCATTTATGCTACCTCCTTACTCTAAAATCCTCCAAACCCTCCATCCCTGATCCATTGTTCTGCATGAATATAACTTAAAATTGGACACTTATTTTAGTTTTTTTTGTTCTTTTAGCATGTACTTTAATTATTGATATATTTATAAAAAATTAAAAAATCATATAAGAAAATATATAATATTAATAATTTTTGTAAATATTTATAAATTTTAAATTTATTATATTAATTTCATTTATGCTTTTTATAATATTTATTTATTTCCCCATCCAACATTATAAAAAATAATTTTAAATTGAAATTTTTTAAATTTATATACAATGAACCTTTAAATAGAAAGAAGATTGTTTTTTTAAAATCATAACGATTAATTTATTAAGAAGTTTATATGGTATTATTTTATAATATAAATCATTTTTAAAAAATATCCCATGCTTAAAAAAATGTAGGGATATAATTTTTTACTAATTTATAGGAATTCCATTAGTGAATATTTTATTATTAGTTTTTTTATAACTTTATGTAATTTTATTTACTGATGTATATACTTTATTTAAAAATATATATATTTAGTCAACATCACATGTTCTCATTTATCGATGTATTTATCCTTATAATACTATTCTTAACACATTCCACCTCCCTCGTGAATACCTAGTATAGAAACAGCATAAAAAAAATAATTCCTACATCCTAGAAAATATCCTCATTAAGTGTGGCTATCACCTATTTCACCACCAGAATCAGGCTTCTTCCACTCCACATAATTATTTTTAGCCACACAATTTTATTTTTATTTCAAATTCAGGTTAATGATACTTGTTAGTGTAAAAATGTATTTTATGATTTAAATTTCTTGCTATTTTTTCTATATTATGTAAGCTCAATCATATAAGATATCATTGAATAAATCATATGTGACATTTGGCCACTAATAAGTTTCAGTCACACAAAATTTACAAATCCTTCCACATCCTGAGGTAATTTTGAAGAGAGGGATTAGATCGAACATAAAATGCATGGGAAAATAATCCATGTTCCTTGTATCATTCTCTCTCTCATGGATTAAAATAAAACAATTCTACCCATTTTATTCCATTAATAAGAAAATGAACCCCAATCCATTCTATATTTTCATTAATTTGAACATATACAATAGGAATTTTGTAACACAAACCACTAACCTTATGTTCAATTACAAATTCCTTCTTATAAGAATGATACAAAAAGTGAGAATACATAATAGAATGTTTATGGTCACTATTAAGTAAGTTATTTCACCTCATTTTTATTTGTAGTACCCTAATTTAATAAATATTCACTCGTATTAGTTTTTTACCCATGATTACCCTATTAAAAACATTCATATATGCTTCTATATTGTTTAAACCTCACTAAAATTTTACACTTTGACCTTTGTTCAGAGTTAATTCTCTCTATCAGTTCAATTGAGGTTGTGTTTTTTTGGTGATCCTAGGTAGAGTGGAATATACTCAAGCCAATATTTTTAAATGAGGCTTTATGTAGATCCCATCAGGAAACTTTTTGTACTTGTGTTGAATTTGATTGTTTCATCAACTGATAAAAGATCATAAACCTCAATTACTAATCACCATGTCACTGAAACACCACTTGAACTACCATGTAAAAAGTAAATAAATGAGTAAACATCTAATCCTCCCTCTTTTTGGAATCCCACCTAGAACATTTACTTAAAAAAATACTATAATTACTACCTTTTTGTCCCACAAAACATCATATTGAAAATCTAGATCAAAAAACACATGTTTACCCTATGTGTTTTATTTTCATACCACCCTTGTAAAAAATGATAATTTGTTAAGAATCATCACCAATAACATTCAAATTTTTGGTTCCCCTTATTTAATGTATGTATAAATTTATCATTTTATTATGAATAACTTGTGTGTATTTTTTTACAAAATTAATATTTTATGAACCTAATAAGATATATATAAATAAATAACGAATTCTGTCTAATCGTATGAGAAAATATTTAGAGGATATAGTTAAATAGTTCATAAAATTTTCAATAGAGCTTGCATATGACCCTTCTCAAATCCTTTATTCGTATTTAAATTTTTATTATTCAAGAAAAATTAATCAGGAAGAGTTGGTAGAACATTTGATTTGTCATGGAATAGATCAAATCTATAAATATAGGACTAAACATGAGAAGAAACTGATGTACATACTGATCGAGAAGGTATAATGATTTATAGATCATATGATATAAATACTAGTGTAAATGATAATGGATATCATATGTAAGAAATGAAAATTGAAATTAAATATGACTATCTTGATTTACCAATGTTGTTTGATAAATTTAATAGTTTTGAAAAGAGACTATTGTATATAGGTTGTACTAAATATACAACATTGTTAATTATATTAAAGTTATATAATTTGAAAGATATCAGTGGATGGATTGAAACCAAAATTACAAAACTACTTGGTCTTATGAATGATATGCTACTAGAATAAAATGAGCTGCCTTATTGAAAATATGATGCAAAATGAATCCTACATTCAATGGGAATGATCTCTAAAAAATATATTTAATTCTAAATTATTGCATATTATTTCTCAAGGACTATGAATATCTCAAAAAATTCTATAATTGTGGAGTGAATTGATACAATAAAGATGAATCAAGTACTTTTAATGTTTTATGGTACTTTCATATCATTACATAAATTAAAAGACTATATGGATTTCATGAAACTACAAGAAAATTAATATGGCATGTAGATACAAGAATAGAATATGGGGAACTATGTCACCTAGTTGGCTCTCCTCAGTGGAATAAAATTGATTATGGGTATCCTTAAATAGGAAATGAGTCAAGAAACCCCTTCCTGGTGTTATCTATATATGGAATAAATCCTTTTTGTGTACATATTTTTACTCATAGTGCATGGTTAGTTATGATGGTAAATTATAATTTTCCACCATGGTTATGCATGAAGAACAAATACATCATGCTTTCTCTACTTATATCTTGACCAAAAAACTTGGTAATTATATTGATATCTATTGGGACCCATTGATCAAAGATTTTGAAATTAATGTGGGATACAAGGGTTACATTGTATGATGCTCATAAAAGTAAAGAATTCAAATTTAGAGCCATTTTTTATGATATGATAAATGACATTCATTCTTATAGAAAATTTTCAGGCTAAATCATTAAAGGAATTTTGGGATATCCCATTTGTGGATAATTCACACACTCAATTTAGTTGAAACATTCCTTAAAGACTGTGTTTTTAGGAAATTGGAAATTTTTACCTCAAAAACATAAATACTGATCTTGGAAAACATTGTTTAATGAGAATATAAAACAAGGTGAAACACTATATCTACTAACAGGTGATCAACTATTTGAGAAATTCATATATATTAACAATGTTTTAAGTAAACATTTTTCAATTTTTTTTTGAAATTCTGTTGGAAAAAAGAGATCATTTTTAATTGAATTACCATACTGGAATTGTTTTTACATCAGAGATTTTATTGATGTCATGAATGTAGAAAAAAAATATTTGATAGTGTTATTTTAATATTAATAAATGTTCCTAAAAAACTAAATATAGAATCAAGGATTGGTTGGACATGATTTTCATGGGGATAATGGAAGGGTTGGAACCAGTGAAGTGTAAAAGGTTGAATTTCTTCCTCTAGCTACTTAAACTCTATCCAGATATGAAAAATTCCAAATTTTCAATTTCCTAATGGAGTAAAAGTTTTATAGATGTATTCATCAAATTTTAAGAATATCATGTTAATGACTAATTTGAAGTCACATTGTCTAAAAACACTTGACTATCATGTTTTGATACAAGATTTTATGCCCATCACTTTAGGTTTCATTCTACCCAAAAATATATAACATATATTAACTTGATTATGATTCTTTTCCAGATCTATATACTATAATGTTATAGACCTAGTGAAGTTTCCAGTCATGAATAATGATATTTCCATCATATTATGTGAATTATATAAGTTCTTCCCACTATCATTATTTGATATAATGGTCCATCTGCTGGTTCACTTATTTAGAGAGGTTCAGCTATGTGTTCCTTTACATTACAGATGTATATACTCTATTGAATGATATATGAAGATTTTTAAGGGGTATTTCAAGAATCAAATTCATCCAAAAGGTTTTATTGTAGAAAAATATATTATTGAAGAGTTTATTTAACTATGTACTAATTACCTATCATATATTGACAAAATAAGTATACCAAATTAGAATCATAGAGTACTATTTATGTATGAATGTATATATGGAAGATATGTTGTTTTAATTACCATTACACAGTGGGAGAAAGATAAAATTTAAATTTTACATAATAGTGCAGAAGTTCCTCCATACATCGAAGCCCCTAAAGTAATTCTTAGAAACAATTAATACTGAAACTATTGAATTATTAGGGGATCTACAACATGTTGATGAAAAAAATAATGACATAGCATCACTGTGTAAAATAAAATTATCAAGGTAAGAATAGAGCATACAGTGTTTGAGGTTGGATAGAATCAATGTGACAACCTATTTACCCCAACAAGTCAATGTTCATTAGTTATATTGAGATTAGAATGAGAAATCATGTTCCAATTGATATATATACATGGAACCATGTCTTTATTGTATTGAAGGAATCCCTTTGAGAAGATTTTAAGGTAATTTTACGATATAATTTATCTCTTTTAAAAAAAGTATATAATTAAAAATTGATTTAATTTTCATTATCCCTCATAGAATTCATTTATTTTCGAGGATTTCCATACTAAATATTTCTTAATGTTCACTAGAAAATCTTATAAAGGATTCCAAACACTTCTTACATATAATCATCTTAGGAATGTTGATGGGAAAGTAATACCCCATCCACCAATTATGTATTCACAAATTATAAAATAGGATACATGGAATGATTTCATTAGTCTTCATGATTAGAAATCATTTTAGGTTCAATATAGTCTATAATATATTATTTTAAATTATTTATTTTATCCACTTTTATTCCAAATTTTTTATTTATGAAACAAAAATGGAGCGAGGAAAATAAAAAACATGCAACAAAACCAATGAAACCCTACCTTACAGAAATGATGGGGTTAAATTTACATGAAAATAAAATGGTATATATTTTAAATATACAATAAATGTTGTATGAAATATGAAACAACATATGTTCCTTTATTTATATATAAATTGATGAATCATAATCTCAAGCCACTTACATATCACATTATGTTCTATGGAAGAGGCCCACATAAATAATGACTGTAAACTAGTTTATGAAAACACACGAGTTGTATAAGAATCATGTGTAAGTATGAAATAATGGAAATTTTAAATTATTTAAAATATTATTAAATAAAAATATCTATTTATGTTCTTATATTTTAATATTTTTTATAGACAAGAATGAACATCGACTATACATTAAGAAAAACTACTTTCAATAGCTTTGAATCAGCCATAATAATATTATTGTGCAATAGGTGTAGGTTTTGGAGTGTAACCTAGAACATATTTCAAAAATTCAAAGTCGTAAGAATATATATACAATATTATTAAAGTAAATGTGGCACAAATAGATTCTTTGAATGATATTAATTTTTGAACTATTTTGGAAGGGTAATGTATGCGAAAGGATCAAAGTGAACATGAAGTGGAACATAGATCCATACATGAAGAGCCTAATGACCCCAAAATATTTGAGGCTATCCATTCCCATCAACTACTTAACTTAAATAAGTTAATAAACTTTTTCATTAATATTTCTCACAAATATGAATCAAACAACTTTTGATAAATTTATATTACTAAAATTTTATAGGGAGAAGTTGTTTGTGGTTTATATCTATAAACACCCATGAATCACCTTATTGTGAGGGCTATGGTGTATAATATCTAATGATACATGCTAAATAGAATAAAGCTACCAAAATATTCCCTGAGAGTGGGGATTGAAGTAGCTCATGAACCGAGCACTAAGTTTCCTATTCTGCTTGATGATTTGGATGTTACTTCGTTCATTAATGCTATTGTAACTTTCATAGAATGGCTATCTGATATTATAAAGATATATGAGCTATGCCATTGAAACTTTTTTTCAAATGAAAAAACTTTTACAATTGATGAAAACATGTCTGAAATGAGGTATTTTATTATAGACATATAAAAATATATGGAAATAGAAGGTCAAATAAAGACAATATAGTGAATCTACCAAGAAATCAAAAGGAAATTCCGGGATTAACTTCTCCCATATAGTACCACTAATGAATATATTAACATTAAAAGTTCATGAATACACAACATTAAATGATGGAAATATGTAATATATTCAATTAGAAGAAGAAATATTTGGAAATTTCATTATATACATGCTTGGTCCAGAGAGTATAAGTTAGATTATAAGGTTTTAATAGTTTGGATTTTTAGTTGTGAAAACATAAATGAGTTACTTTTTCATAATCCATATATCCATAAAATTTACTACTATGTTCGTTATAATTAATAACTATTCTTATATTATATAGTCATATTTATTACTAATATATAAATTGGAAAAATCTACAAAGCACAATTTGGACTCATTAATCCTTTTCTATTTTCTATGCATGAACTTTATTTGTAATTTAAATAAATTGAAAATAAAAAAGATACACTATGAAATGTGTTTGAGAATAAAATAACAGATGACAAACTCTTCTTGATTCTTATAATGTAGGGGTAAAACTCTATAATATTATCATATAAAATATATTTTTCTTTTTTATTAATTATTTCATTTTTCATTTTTGAGAAGTACTAGATGCACATTTTAATCAATTTGGATATCAAAAATGATTATTTTTTGAGTCCAATGAATGGATTTCCATAAAATCGACCACACATGAAGTTTATTGTGAATTTTTAATTCACTGCAATCAACATTTTATAAATTAAATTTTAATTGTATGTTTTGGTTTTTTTAATGAAAATTTTGTTATAATATGGAAATCCATAAATATAGGATAAATCATGGTATGAGGCTGGTCATTGAACATAACAAGCCTTTTGATTTCTTAAAATTTAAACAAATTAAGGTAAATATATTAAAATTTAACTATCCAAACATATTTCAATTTTTTTTTCAATAATGTTTTTATAGTGTGTAAAGAAAAATAATGACAACAAGTGTAGATATTAAATTTTCAAATTTATGGATTAAATCATTTAACATCCAACTAATAACATCCTCGAACATGTAATTTCCAAAAATAATTATTTTTTCATTAAAAATATGTGTTAATCATTTGTTTTCCTATATTTTTTTAGCAATACCAAGTTTTAAAAAAATCTATTTACTCAAAATAAGATTTAAATTTGTTAAGAGATTATTAGTTAGAGTACATGACGTCCAAATGTTTGTCAATATTAAATTTAGATGATTAACTATTAATTTTTTGATTTTGTATGGGCTATGTCCTTAGAGATACATTTGGGATGTGAACAATTAGTATTTTAATGCTTATATATTATTTTTGACCTATTTCTCAAGGATAAGTATAATTTAGGGTTATTCTCTATGGATTATAGCAAAGCGAGTAACATGTCATATGTTTCTCATTCTTGTGAGAGATTACACATTAAGGATAAAACTGAGATAATGGTGATTGGGGAATGGGTCAAGAGTGTATACAGATATCATGAACAAGTGAATTCCTTCTAATTATTTATTTAATTTACATAGGGATAATTATTTAATATGAAAAATAAACAGTGTGATGGTTGAAGGCTTGTTGTTCTAAAAAGCATGTTCTCTTTAATTTCCTCACATACATTGTGAGAGTTTCTTATCACTATGAATGTGAGAAAATTCAAGAGAACCTACTTTTTTAAATAAATAAAAAATTTTGTGAAGTGTTAGAATTAACCAACCTCAATATGATACATGGTGTTCCCATTATGACTAAAATTATATGTTTTTATTTTAAAATTGAATCTTTAGTTCAAAACACACATCACAAACTCAAAACAAATAAAATATATTCATATTGTTTTGATAATTTATGGTAAAAATCCATAAGCCATTTGTGACTTGTAAGAGTTAATCTCACCTCAATTTTATATACCGTGTACCGAGTATGACTTGATGTTTTTGTTTTCTATTTAAAAGTGAAATTTTAGTTCAAAACACAAACATATAATAAAAATCAATAAAAACCTTTTATATTGTTTTTAAACATTAGAAAAATGATTCATAAGTTATTTTTTGATACATAGGAATCAACTACACCTCAATCTGATACAAAGTGTGACCGGTATGACTTAAAGTGTATTTTTTTCGTTTAAAATAGATATTTTAATTCTAAACACACTTCACATACATAAAATATAGAAAATTCATTCAAATTATTTTGATAATTTATCAAAATGATCCATAACTCATTTGTGACATATATAAATAATACACAACACAAACTGAAATACAGTGTGACTGTATGACTTGAAATGTGTGTTTTTCAGTTTAAAAGTGACATTTTAGTTCAAAACACACACCACAAACTCAAATCTAAGAAAACACATATCATTTTGAAACTTTAAGAAAAAAATACATAAGTAATTTATGATGTGTATGGATTGAAAACACATCAATCTGACACATGATATGGTTGGTATGACTCAAAGTGTGTATTTTCAATATAGTGTCATTTATATTTAAAACATGTGTCATATATCCAAAAACGAGAAAAAAGCATGATTTTATTTAAAAAATTTAGTAAAATAACCTATAATTAATTTTTGATATATAGGAACCCACTGAATGTGAATATGACACATGATGTGGCTGGTATGAATCGAAGTACATTTTTTCTATAAAAAATTGTCATTTTAGTTTAAAACACGTCACATAGTTAAAAATGAGAAAAAATTCAGAGATTATTTTCAAAATTTAGGAAAAAATTTATAATTCATTTGTGATGTATAAGAATTCACCATATATAAATATGATAGAAAACATGGTGGGTATGATTCGAAGTATTTGTTTTCAATATATAAGTTCCATTTTAGTTTAAAGTGCACATCATATAGAAGAAACCAAGAAAATGAGCATAGATTTTTTTAAAACCTTATGACAACTATACATAATCCATTTTTTACATGTAATAATAAACCACACATTAATCTGACACACGATGTGGTCAGTATGACTTGAAGTGCATGTTTTCAATATAAAAGTGACATTTTAGTTTAAAGAGTGCATCCTAAATCTAAAACTGAGAAAACGAGATCAAATTTTTTTCTTCAAACATTAGAAAAAATATCCATAATTCATTTGTGATATGTTGGAATTAACCATATTTCAATCCTACACACGATGTTGTTATTATGACTATAATATCATGTTTTCAATATAAAATATCATTTTCATTTAAAATGTGCATCACATAGCCAAAACCAAGAAAACATGCTCTGATTATTTTCAAACTATAGTAAAATGATCCATAATAAATTTTTGGAAGGAAGGAATTTATTTCACATAAATTTAATAGATTATGTTTCAAGCATGACTTGAAGTGTGTTTTTTCAATATAAAAGTTTCATTTGAGTTTAAAATGTGCCTTGATAGACAAAAAAACAAATCAAGCTCTGATTTTTTTTATAAATATTAGGAAAACTCTCCATAATTCATTTTTGACATGTAAGAATTGACTTATTGTAAATTAGACACATGATGTGGTTGGAATGACTCAAAGTTCATGTTTTCAATATAAATGTTCAATTTTAGTTTAAAATTCACATCATATACCCAAAACAAAAAAAAAACTGAGCTTATATTATTTTCAAACATTAGGAAAATGGTAAAAAATCATTTTTTACCTGTAGAAATCAATCATACATCAATCTGATAGTCGATATGAATGTATAACTTGAAGTGTTTGCTTTAAATATAAAATTATCATTTTAGTTTAAAACTCTTATCACTACCCAAAATGAGAAAACACAATTTTATTATTCTTATACTTTTGTATAATGATCCATAATTCATTTTTGACATGTAGAAATTGACTTGATATCAATACAACACACGATGTGTTAGATATGACTTCGAATGCATGTTTTCAATATAAAAGTGCTATTTTATTTCAAAAAACATGTCACATAGACAAAAAAATTAAAACGAGCTTAGATTATTTTAAAATATTAGGAAAATGATCTATAATTAATTTTTTACCTGTATGAATCAACCTCAATATCAATATGACACATGATGCTGTCGTTATGAATCGAAGTACGTGTTTTCAATATAAAATAATCATTTTATTTTAAAACACGTTACATAGAAAAAATGATCAAATGACCCTGGATTGTTTTCAAACATTAGATAAATGATCTATAATTAATTTTTAATATATAAGAATCAACCATACATCGATCCAATACATAGTGTTGATGGTATGACTCAAAGTGATTATTTTCAAAATAGAAGTTTCATTTTGGTTTAAAACACATGGCACATAACCAAAAGATAGAAAACAACCTCATATTGTTTTCAAAATTTAGGAAAAAGATACATAACTGATTTTTGACATGCATGAATTAATCACACATCAATATGACACATGATGTGGTCATTATGACTTGAAGTGCATGTTTTCAATATAATAGCGCTCTTTTAATTTAAAACACACATCACATAGACAAAACATATCTAAAATGATCATATTTATTTCAAAATATAGAATAAAAATACATAATTTATTTTTTATGTGTATTAATCAACTACATGTCAATATCAGACACTATGTGGTCGGTAGAACTTAGAAGTCCTTATTTTCAATTTAAAACCTCTATTTTAGTTTAAAATGAACATCACATAGCCAAAACAAATCAAAAGAGCTTATATTTATTTAAAAATTTTGTAAAAAAATCTGTAATTTATTTTTTACATGTTGGAATTGATTGAACATCAATCTAATTCATGATGTGTCCAGTATGACTGAAAGTTCTTGTTTTTAATATAAAAGAGTCATTTATGTTTAAAACATGCATCACTAGCTAAAAATTAGAAAGTGAGATTAAATTGTTTTAAAATATTTGTAAAATTCTTTATAATTTAATTGTGATGTGTTGGAATTGACCTCATGTCAATCTGATACATGATGAGTCCAGAATGACTTGAAGTGCATTATTTTATTATTAAAGTTCTATTTTAGTTTAAAATGTGCATCACATAGACAAAATCAATAAAATGATCTCAAATTGTTTTCAAATATTGGGAAAAAAAATATACAATTCATTCCTAACATGTAGGAATCAACTATATGAAAATCAAACACACTATGTTTCCAATACGACTCGAAGTACACGGTTTCAATATAAAAGTATCAATTTAGTTTAAAACGCACATCATCGGAAAGAAAGAAGAAAATGAGCTCAGATTGTTTTAAAACATTAGAAAAATGATTCATAATTCATTTGTGATATATAGTAATGTATTGAAATCTATCCAATACATGATGTGGTCGGTATGACTCAAAGTGTGTGTTTTTAATATAAAATTTCCATTTTATTTTAAAACACACGTCGCATTGTGAAAACTATAAAAATGATCTCGGGTTGTTTTCAAACTTTATGAAAATGATACATAAATAATTTGTGATGTATATGAATCAACCACATGTCATTATTACACATGATGTGGTTGATATTGTAATGCCCTGACCCAAGTTACCTAGAATCAGTGCATTATTACATAACATTGGCATGATCACAAGGGATCGAAATCCCAAAAGACTGATCAGTTTAGTATCCTTGGAAGTACTAGATACATTAATAAGTTTTACATTTCATTATAAAAAGAAAAACAAAAATAACATTGTCTCAATTTACCACATTCATCCCTTAGACTATCCCTGCAAGTTAGTCATAATATACTTCTTCACATCCTAGGAAAAATAAAACATAGAAAGTGGTGAGCTCAGATGCTGAGTAAGGATAACAATATAATGGAAGATTTCAAGAATAATCATAGACATTTAAGCCAATGTATAAGAATAAAACACAATCCTTTTAAAATTAAACTTCATCATAATATGACAAAGATAAATCCAATAATGCCATTTACTTATTCACATGGATATTCTATTAGTCGAATAATCACATGTAATATTAATAGCCAATTTCATAATGTTGGAATGCATAATTCCAGACTTCATAACGACATAGTCAAGGCCTTGTTCCAAGACTACAAATAATATTCTATCAAGTCCTTGTGAAAAGACACTATATTCTCTCATGAGACCTACCGATGCATCGAGGAGCTATAAAAGGCTTCACCCGTCACTTACTAAGTCCAATGCATTCCTCATATACAAAGGTTTAAACATAACATAAACATTCATATTAAAACTAGTATATGAAATGTCAATACTTTATCCATAAACCATGAATGGTGTAAAAATAACACATCCACAGTAAAATATATCATAAAACCTTCAATACAATATGGAAGATTTGTATCAAAATAAATCAACTTCAAACAAGCTTAAAATCCATCAAAGGATGTTGACATAGATGAAATCAAAACTTTTTGTAGAGAAATATCTCTTTATATTTTGAAATCATTTAAAAGTCATATAATTATAAAATAAAAAATTTATTTTTAAAATATTCTTATAATCTTGTATGGGAAGCTTCAATTATGTTAGAATGGTGGAAAATAGCTTCACCTGCCGTATAAGTTAAAAAAGACATTCTTACCTTAATTTTGTCGAGAAGGTCATAAAGTACCTTATTTAACAAATGACAGAAAGATTCCTTTCAAAACATATGTAGTCAAATAAGGGTATAAATGAATTTAACCCATAGTATAGTAAATAGTAAAAAAAAATTGAATTACATTTTTAAGAAAACATGGATGTGGATGATAAATAGGTCTCAGTAGATACTTACATATTAACAACCTCAGATAAGTAAAGAGATTATAGAATTAACCCTTACCTTGTACTTTTCCTTATTCAGTGGTATGTTAACCTTCTGTATAATAGTTAAAACATTATTAATAAATTATACAAAAATTATATACATAAATATGATATCATATATGATCCTATAATATTTCATTGTTAATAATATTTCAGTAGTATCATCATTTCGGGTGTTAACTGATTTATTTTCCTCTATATGATTGGTTACGTAAGACATGTTTTTTATGGATAGGATGAATTTTATTCATATACAGAATGATATTATGTTCATAAATACTATTTTTAATCATAAAATGAAAATTATTCTTGAATGATTACGATGGGGAATGAATCTCATCGTGTTCGTGGAGACGGTAATCTGTACGTACGCACGAGCGACAAAATCATTATATTGATGGTGAAATCATATGTAATTGGATGGTATATCATATATAAATAATCATTAACATGTTATATTTATTATTTACATTAGTTATCCTCATTATTATACCCATCCAAATAATGAAGTGTTTGAATAACAAACTACACCACGACGTGGAGACGGTAAGCCGTACGTACACACATATGGTGAATTTGTAATATATAGGATTTATAGAATAAATAATATGGTTGTACCATATTTATAATAACAAAACAGTATGTAAAAGGTACTGGAGTTTTTATTTTGGTATGGAAACAGCAAATAAAGAGGAAGTGGAAGAAGAAAATAACTTGAAAGTGGGTGGTGAAATTATTACCTCTTCTTCAGGTGTTTCCTTTTGAGTTGATCAAAAGGGCTCCTTAGGTTAGATTTATGATCAAATTAAGGCATATAGATTTAATGGGGGATAGTTTAGAGGATATTTGGTTAGGTTTTGGCCGATCCAAATGGATTTGGAGGTGTGAAATTAAGAGAAGGGGAAGCACCCTTTTATAAGAGTGGTGAGGGTCACTTTAGGAAAAGCTTGAAATATTGTTTTATAATAAAATCATTTTCAGTTTCTAATGGCTCCAAAATGATTTATTTCTATGATAAGGTGTGTATGGGTTGAAAAAATCTCAACCAACAGGTTTTAGATAGGTTTAGGTTACCATATTAACCTTATATTTTAGATTTAACTCTTAGTTAAATAGTTTGACATTTACCATGTCTCTTTGTATTTTTAGATTACATAGTTAATAAACTTACTATAACAATACCAGAGAACCATAAGTGGTTAATTATTAATATATATAACCTTATATAAGTACTTTTTCCGAACTTTATATTTTTATTAATATTATATCAATTAATAATATAATATTTGTTTTAAAAACTCAATTATGTCAAATTTGACACTATTTAGTATTTGATTTTTTTGAAATCCATAAAAACTGTATCAATTAGAATAAAATTTATTTAATCAAACCTAACATGTCATATTAACCTATAAAATTAGTTTAATTCATCATAAGTCTCAATTTACATTTATTTGGAAATTTATAATATCAATTATTTTAATATTTCATTATTAAGGTAATTACTACATCATCATTGTGTAATAAATAAATTAAATCATTTAATGTCTAAAAATTATAAATAAAATAAAATTATGTATTAAATAATTTTATCTTTCTAATTAATTTTTAGGGTCTAATTTATATTGCGTGTAACCTTATATTAAAAATGGTTTAGTTATTAAACTTTGAATTTAACACTTTTAACTCTTCTTTAAATAAAATAATAATAAATGTCCTAATCTAATACAAGTAGACCAAAGAGGATCATATTTTATTCCTAAGTTTTTTTGGGTCTAATTACACTTATACAATAGAATTATGATATGTGTTAGGATAATTATAATATCATTTTTACCCTTAATTACCCGATTTACTTTTAACTGTGGTAAATAAAAGTCAAAAGTTACTATTAAACAAAAATTATTATTATCTTATTGAACCAAATTTTACTTATGGATGTCAACCATGTCTCTCAGATTTTTGAAATTCAACTCGCAGAAGTGGTAAAATTTTGTATTATGCAAATTTGCAAATGCTCCGAGAAGGTGGGTAAAAGACGGTAAAAAGTTTAATAAAATTTTATATATATAAACTTATTATAAAATGACTCAAATTAATAAAATTGAACATATATAAGTATTATGTATATATTTTTACCTAAAATAAATTAAAATAAAATAACTAATTACTTAAATAAAATGTTGGTTTAAAACAATAACGGAGTATTTTTCACTATTCATCAAAAATTGAATGTTTTCAGAAAAACACCAAAAATTCACCCTAATATAATTTCGATATTCCGAATTCAAAAATTAAGTCCATTTTTAAAGATAAAATTTATAAAATTTCAAAAAGTGGGTATTACTATTCATAACGGCTAGTTTGATTGGTTGTGGTGTGTTAAAACTCCAAGTTGCGTACAACGCAAGCTACTGCATTATTCAAAGGGAAACATATCGTGGAAGATTGGGGTGTTACAGATATGAATCAAAGTGTGTGTTTCCAATATAAAAGGCTCATCTTTGTTTACAATGCATATTACATAGTAGGAACTGAGAAAACAATCTCATATTGTTTTTAAAATTTTGGAAAATGACCCATAATTCATTTTTAATATGTAGTAATTGACCATACATTAATCTAGTGATTGATTAACTGGTAATATAATTAAAATATGTATTAATTAATAATATAATTTATCATATGTGAATTATATAACATTAAAATTACAACTTTTTTAATTTTTATTCACTATAACTAAAATAAGCATTGTTTTTATTGCAAGAAAAATCTTTTGTATAGATATTGATCATTGGAAAAATTATTATAGTTTTGATTTTGTATATAGACTGTAATTTGATTAATTATAAATATTATATGAATGTAAATATTATTTATGAGAATTTCTAATTGAAATGATATTGTAATGTGATATGTGTATTCTAATCCAGTTTTTGGTATATTTTTATTCCTATTTATGTATTCTAATTAGAAATGTTTTTATAGAGATACTTTATGGTCGTTGAAGGGTTGCAACTATGTAGTAGCTGATATGGACTTTATCAATGCTATAAAAAGAACTTATAAAGGACTCCTTTATCATCTCTAGTGAAATCACTGATAAAGTATACCTTTATCGATTCTAAAAAGAAAGTGCTAATAAAGGATGTGGAATTTTAATAGTGCTTAGGTAGTTAGTGATTTTTTATGCTGATAAAGTTGTTTTATAGTGTTGTTAAAGGTATAATATATTGTACTGGTAACAAAATATATCTAGGCTTTTTACTAGGTTCATCACAAGATGTTGTTGGTTATCTATTGTGGTTTTTTGGGTGATACCCCACTTCACATGAAATTCCTTCAATTATCTAGGATAAACTAATATGGAAAGTAGTTTTCCTTTAACCTATTACAAGTTTCTCATGATAACTTTAGTTTCTCCTATATAAATAAAACCCTATAAATAATTTAAAAATTTAATAACATGTATTCATTTAGAAAAGAAAAATATTCTTTCTCAATATAAAGTTAATCTTTCATTGATCTTTGTACATTGATATTATTCAACAAACATTATAAATAAAAAACCTATAATCAAGAATAATGTAATATAATGTATCTTTCAACCAGATATCCCTCAGTCTCTCCAAATGTTCAATCATTAATCCCACTAATCCATTTCTATTTATACTATAACTCACCTTCATAGAGTTTCCATAACCAAGCATCTCAGAAAATAATAATAAAAGTTTAATATTATTCCAAATGTAATTTTTATTAATCCATTGATAAAACTATCCATTTAAGATGAATTAAATATCCCACATCTTTTTCCTATTATTTTAGTGGATATTAAAATCTAATTTTAATTATAGATCTCAAAAGAAGGATGTAGTCTTCCTTATAATGAAATTGTGATTTCATGTCAGAGATGATATCCTGAAAATCTTCAATATCCCCCTAACATGTTATAAAATTTTTAACATTTTAATATTATTTAAAAATTAAAAATATATTAATTGTTTCATATAAACCATAATTTGTAACATCCTCATTTTTAGACCCTTTTTGTTTTAAATTCAGAAGTCTTTCTGGTGAAAATTTAAAAAAATTAAACTAAATTTCTACCCTTACACTAGAAATGGGGTCTATGTAAGGTTAAGAAGGTTTTTAAGAAATTTTATGAGGTCGAACAAGAGTTTTTCTTGGTTACATAAAGGCAACCTCTTTTTTGAATGGTTTTGTAAAGGTAACATGGAGTTTTGGTGAGTTGTGTAAGTGAAGTGTCCTTTTTTAATAAGATATGTAAGGGCATGTTAGAACCTATGTAAAGGTACCCGTATAATTTATTAAGAAACATATGAGTAAACGACTATTTATAAGAGTTTTTTAAAGTTACCTTTGGTGCTACGTAAAGGTAAGGATCCACTACGTAAATGTAAATAAACTGCTACATAAGGGTATCCTAGGGATTCTTATGCTCACATAAAGGTATTTCATGAGATGCGTAAGGGTTGATAGCGCTGCATAAGGGAACCTACAGAGTTGTGTATGAGTACTAATTTAATTCCACAACTTTTTTAAAGATACCTCAAGACTTTCATAAGGGTATGAAAGGGCTTTGTAATGGTAACATAGAGTTATATGAGGATAATATTGAGTTTTTAAAGGTTTCATAAGGGTAACCAGAACTTTCTTAGGGTAAAACTCTGTACCCTTATGTGTCAGCCATGCACTATGTAAGGGTAAGACTTATTAACCTTACACAAAACCTATTTTGGGAAAAAAAAACTTTAGAATACTACTTTTCATTCCTCCCATTCAAGAATGACTCTACAATGTGTTTCAAGGGTTTTAAATGAAGCAAATCATGGAATTAAATTCTTTGATTCTTTGTTAGAACTATTAAATTAATAAATAGTTGGGAAGATAACTTAAACTATTAAATTAATTTTTGGATTTAATGTTGTCACATGTACATGGTTTTTCCTTCTTAAAAAATACTTTAACCCTTATGCCTTCCTTTTTGATATCATCTTGAGTCTGAGAAATATATAACTTCTTCATCCAAGATTTGAGAAGTCTTCATTGAATGAACGAGTCTCTTATTCTGGGTTCTAGGGGTGAAAAAACTCTCACCTTATCCCCAATTTTCTTGAATGAAAATCTTAAAGGGATAATCTCCAGGTAACAATATTCTTGTTCAATTCATAAAAAAAAGATATTTTCTAAGCCTTGTGAAAAAATGATGAATAAAACTAAATTTTTTTTACAGGGATGTTCCTTGATGAACCATGGTGATCTTCATAAAAAACATTGAGGTAAGAATCCCTTGACTTTAGTTCATATTTTCTATAGGTTCTTGGCATGATTTTTTTTCAAGAGTATGTATCCCTTAGGACCTATGTTTGATTCTTGATCACATGAGGTGTACATGTGTATATTTGACCTATGCTTGTGTTTATTGAATATTGATTGTGATTATTATGATATTATTTTATTTGATGTGATGTTTTATATGTCTTGTATCATATGTGATGATCGTTTATCTTTGACAGTTGAGTGTATAGTTTGATCTAATTTTGACTATCCACTGAATGGGATGTTCCAAACATTCGTTAGAATATACTTAGTCTATTCCATCCAGTGGGGTGTGTCACATACTTTTTTTATATCCTTATAGAGGGATCCATCAAACATTGGTTGAAAATCCACAATATTTTGGACTATCCATTGAGAGGGATATTCTAGACAATGGTCGGTATGTACTTAGACTACCTTGATGGTGGGATGTGTAACATGATTTTGAGCTATTTCATCAAGGGGAATGTATCAGGCTGGCCATCAAGGTTTCTTCAAGCATGGTGCCGAATCAGGTAGATTTTCTTTCTGACATACTACTGAAGAAGGTAGGGTCGATCTCTAAGTACACAACATATGTTTTGTACTATTTGATATATTATTTTTTTATATGAACCATGTTTATGTTTATTAAAATAACATTTTTATTTTATTCAAAAATGTTAAGGATCATTGGTGGCGTCCTACTAAGTCTTCTACTCACACCCTACTTGAGCATTTTAGAACGCTTTTAGATTTCATGCATAGAGATCCGGTGAAGGGAAGAGTCCCTATGGTTGACGAATGACTAGGTGGGTTCGGACGATACTATATTGAGTTTAAATGAAACATTTGTTTCTTATTTTATTTATTTATCTTTATTTCTATACCTTGGATCCTTTTATTTAGTTTTTGTTTATTATATAATGTTTTTCTTATTTTAATTTTCATATATACTTTGCTAATTTATTATATTGTTTATTTATTATTTAATCTATGACATGATAACGAGGGTATAATTTACCCACTAATGGACATAAACCCTCACTAATATTCAAAAACCATCGGAATATGGAGATCTATGCTGGAGGACATGTGGAAGCCTATCTCAAACCTCATGGTTTGGGTCAAGGTGTTACAAAATGGTATTAGAGCACCAAGATTCACCAAATTGTATTTTATATTTGCCTTGATTTGGGATAGATTAGAAAGAAGATGGGAATTTTAGGACTCGGGTAGAGAAACTATATCACTGTCTAATAATAATTGAATAGTGGACCTCTCTGTTTCCATAAAGTGGGGAATTTATGTTTTTTTATTTTTGATGTTACCATTGGTTTAATTAGCATTGGGTGATGCACATGATGTTGATATGTTGATTATTAGATTTGATGTGTATTCATGCATCATGTTAGGAATGTAAGTTCACATGCCATATATCCTTTTTTATTACATTATATAGATCCCAAATAATTAGATGCCCATTGAAATTTTGATATGCGCTTTGGTACATTATTCCTTGAATTCCTTATTTGATCTTGTTGTATTCTATTATTGGGTGAATATATATTTTTTACTACTGTGAAGGTACTAGAGGCTTGACTTGGGTTTCGGGTAGTTCTTTGGGGGTTATGGCTTTTTCATGCGGGTGGCCTCTTAGGTTGAACCATGATGTGAAACCTTACATGTGTGGTCTTCGACTTCCTTATTAAGTTGTTATATTTTCTCATTGATGGAATCTATGAGGTTTGTAGGGAATTCCAGGAAATATCACCTCATAGATTTCTATTGTAGCCACTTGTACTGTAACGACCCATGTATTTATAGAATAATACTTTTTCATATCTACTAATATTTATGAATAAGATATTAATTTTATGTTAAAGAGGACACTTTATTCAATAGAGTACTCAACATGAAATAATGGGTTTCTTTAAAATATTTTTTTGCACACACTTTGAGTTTTACAGAAAAATAATAATATTATAATATTATTTTAAATGGTAGTTAACACATAACCATTGTATTGCTGAGAATGGACATAACTAACTAAATTATTATTAAACATGTTTTTTAAAGTATTTACATTTATCCAAATGATTTTAGAGGTTTAAAATAATAATAAATATGATTTTAAGCAAGAATTACACTAATATTCTTTGAAAGGTTGATTTACTGCCTTTTGATGGAGAACCCTTTTTAAATCCAGTTTTGTCACTTCTATATGTTCCATTTGACAAAATAAACTTATTATTTAGAAGTGGGACATCAAAATTTACTTTGGGTGATTTTTTGGTATTTTTCTGATAAATTTTATTTTTTTAATGAATAGTGAAAAATATTGTATTTTAAGTCAAAGCTAATTTTTTGGTATTTTTTTGATAAAGTTCATTTTTTAATGAATAGTGAAAAATACTGTATTTTAAGTCAAAACTGTCTTTTCATCTAATTTATTTATATTATTAAATTTTACTTTTAATTGGTTTTAAAATTTAATTAGATTATATTTTTATCATTTAATACAATGTTGTTCATCGGAAGTAATTTCACTTTGAAATTAGACATAAACACATGTCAATATTTTGGTAGTTTTTACTTCTTGAAAACACACTTTTTGGTTTTCACAGTGAGAATTAATTTTAAATTAATTTCTACAACTTCAATGTTTTGAATTTTGTGAAATTTATTCCATAGTTGTAATCATGTGGTCCAAATTGTGTAAATATGTACCTTTTATTTTTAGAAATTATGAATATTAACTTTAGTAAATATTTTATTTACCAGGGTTAAAGGGTAAATCTGGTAAATAAGGGTGAAAAAATAATATTACAAGAATATTAAATTGCCCAAACACATGTCCTAACCCTATTAGATGAGATATTTCAAACTATGGTCATCCATGGGTCTATTTTAGGACCCCATGGAGTCACTTGGGTGTGAAAATGACATTTAATTACTTTTAATTTAAAGTTAAGGAAAATATAACCTAAACATGTATCTTTTAATAAAACAATTTTTATATGGGGTTATATAAGTGATCCCTTTGACTATAAATAGTTATTAGAAAGATAAAAATATTTCATATATGATGGTATTTTATTTATAATTTATAGACATCAAATAAATAAATTTATTTATGAAACAATGGTGATGTAGTGATTACCTTATTAATGAATGATTTAAATAAATGAGATTATAAATATTAAAATAAATTTATTTTGAAACGTTTTATGATATACACAAATTTTATGGATTATTATGACTTGTTATCTTTTAATTTATTAAGTTTTTTTAATTAATCAAGTTGTTATGGATTTAAAAAAATCGTGATATGAATAGTATAAAAATTGACTTAAATGAGTTTTTAAATAAATTAATTTGTTATCAAATGATATAATAGTCCTAAAAATATAATATTTGTCTAAATTACTTATATGATGTCAAAAATGTCATTAATGATCCATTTTGGGTCGTTTGTAATTTTATAGTAACTATATTAACCATATAGTATGAATATACAAGAAGGCATGTTAAATGTTAAATAAGTTTACTAAGAGTTAAAGCTAAACGATAAGTTTGATTTTATGACCTAAACATGTCTAAAACCTATTTTATAAGATTATTTAGACCCATTCTCATATGATATTCTAAATATATCACTTTGGTGTTATTATAATTCTAAAATCAGTTAATAAATACTTTTAAACATTCCTAAAGTACCCCTCCTCCCTCTTATAAAAGGACACCACAAATAACCCTTACTCACACATCTCATGCCCCCTTGGATCATCCAAACTATTACCAAATAATCTATCAACATCCCTATCATCCTTCTATAACCCTTATATTGGTCAGAAGGCAATTAAAGAAGGCCTTTTAGCTAAAATCAAAAGGATTTACCCGATTTGAGGTAATGTCTTTTCTCAAGATTCTTTAATTTATTTTCCTTCTCCAACCCCATAAAATATCTTTATTAAATTATTTTATAACAACACCAGTATCTTAAATATATTAGGTTTTTTATGAGATTAATTATAACTACACTTACACACACCTCCGTCTAATGGGTATAAAACATACTGTTTCTGTGGACGGTGAACTACTACCTCACAAAACGATGATTGCTCAATCTTCTCCTACCACCTCTTATGGTGGACATTATTATAGAACTAATATTATATATGATATATATATGATATTTATTTTATCTCTATTATTATGTAATTCTCATTTAGAACATACATTTATGATTTTTTGTTGAATAAATATGATAATTTCATTTGAGGAAGTGAAGACTACTGCCCCCTCAAAGTGATATAACTCATTCATGCTATACATGGAACATATAAAGGATGAAATTAATAAAAATATGTAATATATATATATATAACATAATATATTATACTAGAATTATAATATAACCACATATCATTTAGTTTTCATTCCTTTAAATATGAAAAATAAATGAAAGTAGTGTTCATGCGTGCGTACGGCTTACCATCTCCATAAAAAGTGCATTTCATTTCTTATATCCAAATTCTATGAACTAATATAAATAAATATACACTATATATATATATATGATATATATGATATCTAAATCATGAATATCATTCTGTAGATAATGTACTTTTTACCATATGGACAATTTGTAATTATTATAAGTTCATTTTTTATTCAAGTTACAAACATCGATAAAATGTACGATATGAACTCAAATAATTAACTAATTGTTATATCAATGTAATAAGTGATATAAAAGGAATAATAAACTTGAAAAGGGTTTTTAATCAATTATAAATTAAGTTAATTTTATTTTTCATGAATAACAAGGAACATACGATACAAGTTAGACTCGAGGTAAGGGACTTCATATCAATCTCTTTTCATTGAGGCATATTTTGATAATATACACCTCCATTTTTTATATTAAGTATAATAAAACCCTTTGAATTTTAATTTAATTAAAACAGAATCTATTTTCTATGAATCCTTTTACTAAATGACAAAAGGATAGTTTTTTATCATATGCTGTGACAACAACCATTCTGCCGCTACGAGCATTATTTGATATTTGGATTCCTTAATGAGATGTGTTGTTTTTAAATGGAAAATAAATACCATATACCCTTTTTAAATATTTTGTTATTGAAAATGGTTTTGAAAGTGGATATTACTATTTTAATATCTTGAAATTATTTCTTGTGATTACAAATGAAATTTTATTATTGAAATGTTGAAATTTGCAATCTTTTATGTGTGATGATTATATAATGGTACTTGGACATTATCCGTGTGGTTATGGGATAAAAAAATGATGGGTGGTTCCATGATAAACCAAGGATGAGTGGATACGTTATAACCTCCAATGCATTGGGTATGGAATTTGATTGTATGGCTATTCCATTTGTAAGAATGATTTGTGGAAGTCAACTATATGTTTATTCCATTTAAATATGATTATGTCCCAAATTACCTTTTATATGATATATGTTGATTTATTTGGATTTTTATGGTAATATTTTGGTTACAAAAGGGTAATAAATGAGCTTTTATTCAGATAAGAGTATTTACTACTTCATAAAGGTGAAAATATAACTTATGATAAAGTATTCATTGTTTACATGTTGTTTTGAATAACTAACAGTTTTCCGTCTTTATGTATCCTTTATTGATCTTTTTATGCTCATTCCAAGTTTTTGAAATGTATTCACATGACTTAAGGTGGAATATGGTCAAGGATGGGAACAAGGAAAATTCATGCTGCTTAAAACATGGAACTAAACATGTTTCCTTTTTAAGAGTTTTTATTTTATGAAATAAATGAATAATGAGTAGAAGTGCCTACATGTAATATTCAAGTAGTTATGTTTATGTTATGACCTAATTCTCTAAATCTATAAAACTGAAAATATTATCAATTTTAATTATTAACCTACTTCAAGATTATGTAATGTTTATTTATAGGTCCTTATAGTTTGTATCATAGGTCAGTTTAGATAAATTTATAGGTTAGGGTGTGATTTAAGCATAAGTGACATAACCATAATTGATATCACATCAGAAAGATTCATATTTATTTCAGATAAATCTAAAAATTTTAAGATAACATGAATAAGTATATCTTAGTGTTTACTATCCTCATAAGACATTATATGATGATTTTACTGATATACTCACACTGACCCTTTTGGTTTTAGTAAATCGATGGATATAGAAGGAACCAAAATAACAATGGATGTGAAGGAAACTGTGGTGGTTTTCTGAATGAGAAACCGAATGAAATGGGAGATAGAATGAGAACTCTTGTGGTTATTCTTAACCAACTATCTAGAGTCATTATTGACCATGTTGGTCGGAGTAGATAACTCAAGAGGGGGGTGAATTGAGTATCTATAAAAATTTCTGTCAAAATTGGTTCTTTAAAATAACATCCCCCAATTAAAATATAATCAAAGTCAGTTGGTAGTGAATTTATAAATGTCCTAAATGTTCAATTAATTTATCAAAAGATTGATTAGTTATCAGCTTTACCAATCAAAATATTATTCTACCTTCTGAAACTAATATACTGATTAAAAATAGATATAAACACTTTCTAAACCAACTATCAAAGTTCAATTTATCTTAATATGAAATGAATTAAACAGATATCATATTAAAACACAAGGCAAACTACACAGTGGATAAAAACAAGAGGTTCATTCTCAAGCTGAGACTTAGTCCTCTTCACTTGGTGATCACCTGCCACCAAGAAGTTTATATTAATAAACATTTGATCCACACCCTGGATAGAGGTTCACAATAGCACACAAGGCTATCTAGGTCACACTTGACCTCTACCATAGTTATTCATGGGAAAACTAACAAACAAATCACATGGGATCTCTTACACTGTTCTACGTGGGATATAAGTGTAAAATGAGATTGAGTGTGAGGATATTTTGGTATCCTTTAGTTATGCTCAGGAGACAGTGTGTGACCTAAATAGATGCACACACTACTCAAAAAGTAAACGCAAGATCACAATAGAATTATAAAAGAATAATAAAGTTTAGAAATCTCTATTTTTTGTGAGTAAATCTCTATACTCAATGGATGTAGAGAAGATTTTATTCGAGTCTTATTATGGAAGTTGGATTCAGAACAAAGTATCACAGTCTTTTTAATCTAGCTTCCAGGTGTGAAAAGGTTCAGATCTTTGATGTCAGGATGTTCAGCAAGCTTCAGAACATTGAAGCCTGTAATATTAAACTTCTTGTGTACTCAATATTCAAGTTCTTCTATTTGAAATATCTTGCATATTCTCAAATTCCGCCTTTTGTTTTTTTTTCTCACGGGTTCTGAGTATATCTTTTAGGTTGAGCTTGTAATCCTTTTATACTTCAAGGTCCAGTGGGCATGAAGATCTCTTCATGTTCATGTACCTCATACTGTCTATGGATAGTTCTACAAACAATATTAAATAATGTCAGAAACATTAATTTTTTTAAATATGACCATTAGAAATAAATTTGAATTAAGAAATTTGAAATAGTTATTTATGACTATCAGTGAGTCATTTGCATCGGTCTGTCATCATTGGTCAGTTAGCATCGGTGTGTCAGCATCGGTCTGTTAGCATCGGTTTGTCATCGGTCTGTCATCATTGGTATGTCATTGTCGGTCTGTCATTGGTCTATCATCATCATTCTATCATCATCGGTGTGTCGAACACCGGTGTGTCGAACATCGGTGTGTCTAACATCGGTGTGTCGAACATCGGTGTGCCGAACATCGGTGTGTCGAACATCAGTGTGTCAAACATTGGTGTGTCAAACTTCAGTGTGTCGAACATCGGTGTGTCGAACATCGGTGTGTCGAACATAGGTGTGTCGAACATCACTGTGTCGAACATCGGTGTGTCAAACATCAGTGTGTTGAGCATCATTGTGTCTAACATCAGTGTGTCGAACATCGGTGTGTCGAACAACCTATCAGTGCCAGGGACTCTGAGAAACTTATGAAGTGTATGTCTTGAACATAACATTACTAGATTAAGTGACATCTTAAAATAAATGTAAATATAAACTTGTAAACATATTGATTCATAAATATATTTTATTGACTTATTGAAATATATTGTTATGTATGACATAATTGATTTTCTTAGAGATATTAAATGGCATGAAATAGTAGAATTTGTAGATTGACATTGTTTGTGATTATGAAAACTACAATATCATAGAGGGTCTAATAATCTCTACCTTTTTTATAATTAAAAATTATGGCATACATGTAAATATAAGGAATAATAATAATTGGACTTAGCATAATTCACTGAATGTGATTATTCAATATAACTGAAGCTTTCCATTATTTGAGTTTTTAAAAAAAATACCCCACTCAATAAATGTATATAAATTATGTTGAGTACATGCCATGTGCCATATTCCATAATTTCTCCCCCTAAAATTAATAGTGTATGCTTTTTATCCCCCTTTTGAGATTAGAAAAAAAATGAAAAGGAGAAGGTAAGAAGAGATATATCATAAAAAATGAGAGACAAAGAGAATACAAAAAGGAGTTCCATTATGAAGAAAAAGAGTACAATAAAAAACCTATCATAGACACAATCCATCACTAAGGGTTTGGCTTCTGAGGGGAGTTTACTTTATCTGAAGGATCCAGAGTAGGATGAGAAGGTTTGGGAGTGGAAAAGGGAAGATGTGGTCTAAAGATAAAACCAATCAAGGAAACACCTGTAGGAATATTTTCTGCAAGTATAGGCCTTCTTTCTAACAAAATGAAACTGGGATATTGCTCTGTAATGACTAGTCAAATCTGGGAAAGAGCTTCAGAGAAAGTCATTGGAGCAGGAGGATGAGAGGTAGTACCAATGGAAGCAGCAGGAGGAACTACAATTTATTTAACTTGAAAATATAGATATGGATTAAGGAGGTTGATGAAATCATTGATGATTTCACCACTATATTTCATGTCTTTTTCGAAGTCATCCTTATTTTCCATGAATTTATTCAGAAGAGGGGTAAACTCTTTTAATTGAGTAACTTTATTCTTGAAATCTTCTGTGACTAGAGGAATTATGAGATTTTCTAATAAAAAATTGAATCTATTTATGAGATCATTCTTGGTATAGATATTAGTAAAGTAATTATCCACATTTTTTCTAATCTCTTTCTGAGCAGCAGAGGCTTCATTTGTGAACTTCCATACCATATTGTACACATGGTCTGTATTTCTATGTAAATTTTCAAGAGTTTCTTTGTTTGAAACATTCTGAAGATTTAGGAGTTCCTCTCTCATCACATCCTTGAGAGATTCCAAATCAGTAACATCACCTTTCCCACTCCTAAAACTGGATGGTTTAGTAATAATTTTTCCAAGATCCTCCTTCTACTTATTTAGATCTACACTTAGTAGATGATTCACCAAGTTTCTAAGAACTTACAGTACACCACTAAAGGATGTATTGAAATCACTGATTATATAATTTAACTCATTTCTCATCTTCCTTACTTCTTCTCTTAGAAAGGTATTATGTCTAATGATGGTTTTTACTATGGTAATGATATTTGGTTGAATCTCCTGGATCACCATCCTTGCAATATTTTTTTCATCTGCATCCGAAATACCTATTGAAGTATAGACATCACTTCTGGATCCAACTGAGGCTCTCACTGACTCACATATATCATTTTTTAATTGCTTCAAATCAGACTTAGTGACATAGTCACTAGGCACTGTCTGTGTTATTGGCTCTACTACTGGAGGTGCAACTGGGGGAATAGGTGAAACAGGTTTTGCTACAGATCGGGCTTGTGGAGAAGGAGGAGGAAGGACCCTCTCCTCATCCAAGTCATATTCTAACCCAAAAATAATGTATCCTGGATCATTATTCTATTCTCAAGTATAGGTCCAGTCTCTTGGTTCAATAGTGTCAATCCCGACCCTTCTTCTCTGAGGCTCAGGAAAAAATTCATCTTCATCTACTTCTTCATCCTATCCTCTAGCCATAATAACATTTCTGAGTGCATGTACCAACTAAACTTGAGTTTCTGCATGTGCTCCATCCACTTTAACTACTCTAGGAACTTCCTCAATTTGAGGCACCTGATCGTTAGCTTCTTCCTCATGGCCACCAGCCATAAGTTCATTCAATTCCTGAATGGTTTCTTGATTTTAAGCATTAGGATGGGGTGATATGTCCTCATGACCAGTATCTCCATGATCAGCAGCCTCCTGTTTAACAGGATTAGCACTATCACCAGCTCCATGTACAGATTCCCCACTGGATCTGTCAACTACTTCTTGTCCCACTTTTAAAGAATCATTTACATGCTCATAATTTCCTCCTTCATAAACATCATCATCATCATCAGACTCCTCATCTGATTTACTCACATAACCTTAAACTCTAGTAACCTCGGTCTCTTTCTCATCCTCATCACCTAACAAAGGTTATCTTTAGGGTAAGTCCAAAGGCGGACTAGCATGTCTCTAATACATATCTTTGGGGCTTTCAGAAATATCAGGATCGCTCCTATCATCAAAATGAGACCCTTTTTCCCTTGGAAACTCAGTCTCAGCATCCTCATCAGAATAAACAGGTTCCTCTCCAGGTTTTAGGCCTAGATCAACTTTATCCTTTGGTATAGTAGGATGGTAAATTGAATTTAATTCCTCATACATCCTTTCCTCATATCCTACCAATATTTTCTTCCATGGATTCTAGAAGATATTAATTCATTTGAAAATATCTTTTTGAAGACAGAAACCACTACATGCACTTATCACTTCATCTCCATCTTCCACACAACTCATCTTCTTTAACCTGGCAGAGATCATCCAGGGATAGTACAAACATATTTCCTTCTTGGATAGATTTATCATATTAGAAACATGCACCATTAGATACCTACACAGGTTCAATTTTATCCCATTTTTCAATAGATAAATCAGGAATACATCCTGATACTTCATAGCAGATAAATATCCCTTCCTTTGGTAGATTTGATGTTGCATAAAGTTAAAAAGTAACCGTGCCTCTCCATCAAATTCACTTGAAATAGTCCTCATAGATTCTCTATTTCCAGTCAGCTCCTTCAGAGCATCTTCATAAGAGAACAAATCAGAGGAAGGTGGAATATTACCCGGATAATCAACATAGACACCTTCACGAGGCATCTCCAAGCACTCAACTCATTCCTTAGACGAAAAAGATATTTTCTTTCCCTTTACCACTAACTTCATCCTTGCTTCCTCTGCTTCATCCAGGGATATCTTTAAATATCGATAAAACTAATGTACTAGATGACGATAATAAGGATTTTCATTGTTTGAGAACCAGCTTAGCCACCATTGAGATTCCAAAACTCTCAATAAAAAAGACTTTCTTCATAGAATCCACTTAGCAGACACTTATTTATCAGCTATAACCACTCGGCTTTCCCAGTTTGGTTTTGAAGTACCACTGGGCTCACCCTTCTGATGTTTAGTAGATGGATATTTTCTCAGATCTTCCATAGCGCGCTTGGTCCTTTCCATTTTGAGGTTCCAGATTCCAAAGGAGTTGAGATGTAGAGGGTCAAGAGATAGAGTGAAAAAGGGTAGAAGGTTTTACGGTAGTGGGAAGGTGAAAGGTAGAGATTGATCGAACTTATTATATCATTTAGGGATTGTAAATCATAAAGCATAAAATTTAAATGTGGAAAAAATAACACAAAACAACGTCGTTTTATTTAAAACAGATAGAATTACAAAAGAGCCCATAAATACATTGGTTTCATATAAATGGTTTTACACAATCGGTTTCAAGTGATCAGTTTCACAAGATCAGATTAAAGGATTTGTTTAATGAGATCAATTTCAAGGATCGGTTTCAAGGATAGGTTTCAAGGATGGGTTTCAAGGATCGGTTTTAAGGATTGGTTTCAAGGATTGGTTTTAAGGATCATTATTAAGGATCAGTTTCAATGATCAGTTTTAAGGATCAGTTTTATGGATCACTTTTAAGGATCAGTTTCAAGGATCGGTTTTAAGGATCGGTTTTAAGGATTGGTTTCAAGGATCGGTTTTAAGGATCAGTGTTAAGGATCGGTTTTAAGGATCGGTTTTAAGGATCAGTTTTAAGGATCAATTTTAAAGATCAGTTTCAACTATAGGTTTTAAGGATCGGTTTCAAGTATCGGTTTCAAGAGTTGGTTTTAAGGATAGGTTTTAAGGATCAGTTTCAAGGACTTTATAGATTTATCATTCCTAGTTCATGTATGATGTAATTCATTATCTCAGAGTTTAAGGGTTTAAGGAATATATCAGCAAGATGATGCTCAGTCCCAATAAACTCAAGAGTTATATAACCTTTTTGATAATGATCTCTCAAAAAGTGATGTATTACATCAATATTATTTGTTCTAGAATGAGAAATTGGATTCTTATAAATTTTAGTAGCACTTGTGTTGTCACGTCTTATGGGGATATGTCTGAATTGAAATCAATAGTATAATAAGGTGTGTTTCATCCACAAAATTTGTGCACAACAACTAGCAATAGCAATATATTCGGCTTCAGCAGTTGATAATGCAACTAAAATTTGCTTTTTACTACACCATGATAATAGATAATTTCACAAAAAGTGAAATGTTCTAGAGGTACTATTTCCATCTAACTTATATCCACCAAAGTCAGCATTTGAATAGATAACTAAATCAAAAGGTTATCATTTAGGATAGAATAGTCCTAAATTAGTTGTATACTTGAGGTATTTGAAAATTATTCTAACAGCATTTAAATGTGACTCTTTTGGGTTTGCATGAAATCCTGTACACATACACACAATAAACATAATATATGGCCTAATAGCAGTTAAGTATAGAGAACTCCCAATCATTCCTCTATGAGCAGTTTGATCAACTGATTTTCCATTTTCATCAAGATCTAACATACATGTAGAACTCATAGGGGTTTCACTACTCTTAATGCAATCAAAGACATACCTTTTCAAAAGATCTTTAGTAAACTTACTTTGATTTAAAATAATACCTTCTTTATTTTGAAATATTTAAAAACCCAAAAAATATTTAAGTTCACCCATTCAACTCATTTCAAACTCGCTTTGCATTATTTTTAATAAATATTTACATAATGAATTTTTAGAAGATCCAAAGATAATATCTTCTATATATATTTTATCTATTAACACTTCTTTTGAAATTATTTTTATAAATAAATTAGGATCTGCATGTCCTTTTTTAAAGCCTTTAGAAATAAGAAAATAACTCAACCTTTCATAACAAGCTCTTGGAGATTGTTTCAAACTGTATAAAGATTTAGATAATTTGAACACATGATTTGGAAAATGTGGATATTTAAAACCTGAGGGTTGTTAAACAAAAACATCCTCAGTTATATAACCATTTAAGAATGAACTTTTGACATCCATTTGATAAATTTTAAAATCCAAGTGTGCTGTATAGGAAAGTAAGATACTAATTTCCTTAAGTCTAGATACTAGTGAAAAGGTCTCTTCATAATCAATTCCCTCTTCTTGATTATATCCTTGTGCAACGAGTTTAGCTTTGTTTCTAACTATATTTCCATCTTCATCTACTTTATTTATAAACACCAATTTGGTTCCTATGGTCAAAGTATCCTTCGGTCTATCTACAAGTTTCCAAACTTTATTTCTTTCAAATTGATTAAGTTCTTCTTGCATGGCCATTACCCAAAACTCTTCATTGATCGCATCATTGATATTTTTAGGTTCAAGCTGTGACAAGAAAGATTGATGCTCAACCCAGTTTCTCAAAGAAGCTCTCATTTGTGTTCCTCTATCAAAATCTCCAACAACAACATCTAGGGGATGATTTTAAGGGTTCAATTTGGTCTAGAAAAGGTAGGACTTGATATTTCAGGTTGGTCAAGTTGATTTGGTTCATTACAGTTAGGATCTAGAGAATTTCTAGAACTAGAAGTTTTCCCAAATTCCTTCACATGATGATTTGAGGTTTTATCATTAATGTCCAGATTGGACATATCCTCTTCAATATTTTCTAGTGAGGTCTTGGGCTCATATGGGTCTGCTTCATCAAACTTGATATGTACAGATTCCTCCATGCATTTGGTTTTCATATTAAGGACTCTATAGGTGTTTCTTGATGTATAATATCCAAGAAATATTCCTTCATCAATTTTGGAGGAAAATTTATCTAAATTATATTTAGTGTTCAGAATATAAACTTTACATCCAAACACTTTAAAATAACTTACTTTGGGTTTCTTATTATTCCACAACTCATAAGGAATTTTCTTAAGGATGCGTCTGATTGAGACTCGGTTTATTATGTAACAAGATGTATTAACAGCTTCAGCCCAGAAATAAATGGGTAGGTCATATTCATTAAGTACAGTTTAGGAAATTTCTTGTAAGGTTCTATTTCTTCTTTCTACCACACCATTCTGTTGAGGTGTACTAGGAGTAGAGAAATTATGATTGTAGCCATTTTGTGAGAAAAAAGCTTTAAAATCTTGATTCTCAAACTCACAGCCATGATCACTTCTTAAGGAATTAATCTTAAGTCCACTAAGATTTTCTACAGTCCTAGAATACTTGGCAAAGTGATAACAAGATTCACTCTTGTGAGCTAAGAAAAAAGTCGAGGTGTACCTAGAGAAATCATCTACAAGAACATAAACATAGTGATTCCCATTGAGACTCGAAACTCTAGATGGTCCAAACAAGTCCAAGTGAACCCACTAAAGAGGTTGAGAAGTAGTTACTTCTTTCTTTGGTTTGAAAGAGATTTTATGTTGCTTTCATTTTTAACAAGTATTACACACTTTATTGTCTAGAAACTCTAATTTGTGTAGGTATTTAACTAAACCTTTTCTAGTTAACTTTCTAAGAGAGTGTATGTTGAAATGTCCTAGTCTTCTATGCCATAACCAAGAATCTTTGTGAAAGGCATTTAGACAAGAGACATTCTATGAGGATAGTGTGTCTAGATTTATAGCATATACATTATCATTTCTAAAGTCAGTAAATACTAAGTTATTCTTGGCATAAAAAAATGGAATGAATAATTTTGAAATTTAACATTAAATCCATAATCACACAATTGAGATATGCTGAGCAGGTTATACTTTAATCTATCAACATAGAGTACTTTAGAAATTGAAATAGAGTTAGGTTTACCAAACTGGCATAGGCCAATGATTTTTCTTTTACCATTGTCACCAAATGTGTCATGTACTCCATCAATCATGATAATACTTATAAAGATTGAATAATCCCCTGTCATATGTCTTGAAAATACACTTTCCAAGTACAACAGCTTTTTACAGGAGTTCTTTAGGCAGTTTACCTACAAAAACCTCTCATCCAAGAAACAACTTTGGTACCCATATTTGTCTGGGTCCACATACATTAGTGATATAATATTTAAGAACCCACAACTATATTATAGGATTCCTATATGCAGAATATATAGTGTTTGAAAAATAAACTTTGTCTGGTCCTAAAGAATTGGTTATAGTAAAAGAATTCATGGAACTAGAACTTGCAACAAAATTCTGGTTTCTGAAAAAAGTAGCAGATTTTCCAGATTTAGTTACAAAATATGATTTGGATAAACTCCTTTGACCTGGTTGATATCGTATCCCAGAAGTATACTTAGGAGCTATTTGTTTAACAAGCATTTGAGTAAGAGTATTTTTCCCATTGGTAAACTTTTCTAAGTCTTTCTTCAATTTCTCATTAGACATTTTTAACTCATTGTTCTCCATGAGTAGTTGATCATTTTTCTATTTTTTAGTTGTAAGTTCAGAGTTAACAGTCACAGTTAGAGCATGTTGTTTCTTCAATGATTTATACTTAAATTTCAACTCATTAAATTTTTCTTCTAGAATGTTTCAATATTAGAATAATTCATCATCTTTCATATTCTTAGACTCACATTATGAATAATAATAATTATGTACAAGATAGTATAAGGTTACCTCAGTTGTGTTTGTCATAAAACACATATTATCCATATTATCTTTCTCATTTTGAGAAGAGGCAGATTCACTTGAGCTATCCTCAGAGGCACTCTAGTTGGCCTTCATTTATTTCTTATAATTGTTATCCCTATTTTCATAATTTTTCTTGTATTTTGTCTTTGGATAGTCAGCCTTGACATGTCCTTTCATTTTATGTTTGTAGCAGAATATCTCTTCTGACTTATCATTTCTCTTCCAGTCCTTTTTCCAATTTCCCTTGTTATCATACTTTACTTTGTAATTAGTATTTTTGAAAAACTTCTTTTTCCTATAAATTTTTTTGAAAAACTTCTTTTTCCTATAAAATTTCTTAATTTTCCAATCAATTCCTCCACTGGAATCTTATCAATATCGCATGATTCCCTAATAGACACAGATGTTCCACACCATCTTTCTGGTAAGCATCGCAGAATCCTCATAATCATCTCTTTGTCTATTACTTCTCTTCCTAAAGAAATCATGGTATTCACAATTTCATTGAACCTAAGATAAATATTAGAAATAGACTCATTAGGCTTCATTCTGAAGTTGTCATATTTAATAGTATAAGTATTTAATCTCATATATTTAACATTCGATGTTCCCTTATGAGAAATATACAGAGTGTCCCAAATATCATATGCAGTTTTACAAGCCGAGATACTGTTAAACTCTTCATCTTCTAGTGCAAAGTACAGAGCAATCATTGCTTTACAATTATTATTATAGGAAGTCTTGATAGGTTCATCCTAAGTGTTTCTAGAAGTTTCAGTAATTACATATTTACTTTCAATAGCAGTCTATATTTCAAATCACATGCTTTCTAGATGTATTTTCATTTTAAGCTTCCACTGAGCATAATTAGTTCCATTAAATAAAGGTGGTCTATTGGTAGCTGCACCTTCTAATATATTATCCATGATAAAGATTGTGAAATAATTCCAATGAGATAAAAATTTAGAAGTAACAGAAATTTTGAGATCTTTGAAAAACAATTATAATCACAGTTGACAAGATTTTAAAATCTGACAATAACATTCAATTTTCCTATGATACCAAATGTTGGTCAGATTAGATAAATCAAGAGGGGGTGAATTGAGTATCTATATAAATTTATGTTAAAATTGGTTCTTTAAAATAACATCCCCCAATTAAAATATAATCAAAGTCAGTTTTTAGGGAATTTATAAAAGTCTTAAATGTCCAAAAATTTATCATAAGATTGATTAGTTCTTAGCTTTACCAATCTAAAGATTAGTCAAACTTTTGAAACTAATATACTAATTCAAAATAGATATAAACACTTGCAAAACCAACTATCAAATTAAAATTTATCTTAATGTGAAATGAATTAAACACATTAGATTAAACCACAAGGCAAACTACATAGTGGATAAAAACAAGAGGTTCAGTATCAAGCTAAGACTTAGTCCTCTTCACTTGGTGATCACCTGCCACAAAGTAGTTTATATTAATAAACTTTTTATCCACACCCAAGATCGGGGTTCACAAAAACACACAAGGTTGTCCAGGTCACACTTGACCTCTACCAAAGTTATTCATGGGAAAACTAACAAAAATATCACACATGATCTCTTCTACTATTTTACGTGGGATACTAGAGTAAAATGAGATTAAGTGTGAGGATATTTTTGTATCATTCATTTATGCTCAAGAGACTGTGTGTGACACAAACAGATGCACACACTACTCAAAAAGTAAGCACAAGATCAAAGAAGAGTTATAAAAGAGTAATAGAGTTTAGAAATCTCTATGTTTTGTGCAGTAAAGCTATGGACTCAATGGATGTAGAAAAGATGATATTCGAGTCCTCTTATGGAAGTTGTCTTCAAAATAAAGTATCACAGTCTCTATAATCTAGCTTCTAGGTGTGGAAAGTTTTAGTTCTCTGATGTTAGGATGTTCAGTGAGCTTCAACACATTGAATCCTGTAATATTAAACTTCTTCTGAACTCAATCTTCGATTTCCTCTATTTGAAATATCTTTCATATTCACACAATATGACTTTTGTTTTTTTTCTCACAGGTTCTGAGTATATATTTTAGGTTGAGCTTGTAATCCTTTTATACATCAAGGTCCATTAGGCATGAAGATCTCCCCACGTGCATGTACCTCATACTGTCTATGGATAGTCCTGCAGAAAACATTAAATAATGTCAGAAACATTAATTTGTCTAAATATGACCATTGGAAATAAATTTGAATTAATAAATTTGAAATAGTTATTTATGAATATCGATGAGTCATTTGCATTGGTCAGTCATCATCTCTATGTCGAACATCAATGTGTCGAACATTGATCTGTTGAACATTGGTGTGTCGAACATTGGTGTGTGGAACATCGGTGTGTCGAACATAGGTGTGTCGAACATCGGTGTGTCGAACATCGGTGTGTCAAACATCGGTGTGTCGAACATCAGTTTGTTGAACATCGGTGTGTCGAACATCGGTGTGTTGAACATTGGTGTGTTGAACAACCTATCAGTTCCAGGGACTCTGAGAAAATTATGAAGTGTCTCTCTTACACATAACATTACTAGATTAAGTGACATCCAAAAATACATGTAAATATACACTTGTAAACATATTGATGCATAAATATAGTTTATTGAATTTTTGAAATATATTGTTCTATGTGACATAATTCATTTACTTAGAGATATTAAATGGCATGAGATAGTAGAATCTGTAGATTGACATTGTTTGTGATTATGAAAACTACTATAGCATAGAGGGTCCAATAGACCACTTGAACCTTGGTGATTTTTCTAAGGCATCATATATGCGAGAAATGAATCCCAATGGAAGTTTAGGTAATAATAAAAAAGTTAAGTATATTAAAATACATATGTGTCAATGATGTGGAAAGAAACACTTAGGAAAATGGTTCGATGAGATGAGAAGATGTTATAGATGTGGTAGTGAAGGTCATAAAGCAAGAACCTTCCATGGAAAAGGGAAGCATCCAGTTAACTCTAGGAAAGGGAAATAAGTTCTTTATGAGGGATCAATTTAATGTTTTAAATGTGGTGTGTATGGTAATTATAAAAATAGATGTCCTATAAAGAAGGTTTGGGAATGGGATCAGCAGGATCATACAAATATATGTTTACCAATTCCTAATGTCATTCCAATTGAAGATGAGGAAACTAAAAATGACCTATGAAAGGTATGTATTATTTATTAGATCGTGTTTTTACATTACTAAAATATTAGAACATTATGCATGGTTTTTTGTGTAGTAAAAAAGTATAAAATAATAATATGGAAAAACATGGATAAAGGATCATGAAGAATGTTTGAAGAATAAGATATATAGGAATTGAAGAGTTATGTTGGATCTATGTATGATGATATGTTTAAATGTATCAATGATATGATTTCTTTGGAATAATTTTTATAGTATGTGTAACCCTAAAGTTTGATATGTGAAAATGTCACTACAAGAAAAAGAACATTTCCCGACGTTTTTTTTGGAAATGGTGGCGGTTTAAACCACCGACATATGGTTCTGTGGTGGTTTTTTGAAACCCCCGCTAAAGTGTGTGTCGGAATAAAATACGTGGAATTTTCCTTGATTAAGCATAAATTTATGGTCACTGTTGTAGTGGGTTCATTTCGCGGTGGTTTTGATGGTTTTAGTGGCCGTTTCCCCGGGCGAAACTGGTTTTTTTTTCACGGCGGTTGTTACCACCGCTAAAAAAATCAGTTTTGCACGAGGAAACCGCTGATGAAACCATTAAAACGGTCGTGATATAATAAAATAATATGAAAACTATTTAACGGTGGTTAAAACGCCACTAAAAAAATCTTAGTTTCTCCAAAGAAAACCGCCGTTAAAACCATCAAAACTGCCGCAATATAATAAATGAATATTAAAATTGTTTAGCAGTGGTTGAAACCACCGCTAAATTATTTTTTTAGGGGCGGTTTTAACCGCCGCGGATAGAAAAATACCAAAATTGTAGTGGAGGTTATAAATGATGCTAAATACATTATATTTATTTGTCAGCGGTTAAAATTGCCGCTAAAACCAGATTTATAAAAAAATGCAGTTGATACTGCAGGCCCATTACCAATTCCCAGAAAAAAACCATTCCAATAGATATAACATATAACACATCATAACAACAACACATCTCAACCAACCCACATCACCACCTCCACACATCATAACCACTACACATCACAACCACCACGCATAATTTAGTTTCAATAGGGATTTATATCATAATTACTAAATTATTATGAAGGGTATTCACACAGAAATACAATATTTCATAGGAACACCACTAGGACAACACACATAACACCATTTCATCCCCAAGTCATGGTTATATATCCCATTTTACACAAGATCATGCCCAATATAAAACCACCTCATTCATATCCAGACAAGTCATTTCACAAGCCGTGGTGGACTTCAAAAGGCTAAAACACCACCTCAAACCTCAAAATCACCACAAAACTCTCCCTAAACATCCCCAAGACTTCAAAATTCCCAAAGGGGAGTTCATAAAGGGTATATACCATTACACCCATTCTATTAATTTTTGATTCCCTATTATTTCTCAATTCTAAGTCAAGGTGATCATATTTTCCCCAAAATTATAAGAACTATGTCTGGATTAATTCCTATTTTCATGGGATACATAGTGATTCCTAGTTCTCCTATCTTAAACCCAACCAAAAAACTGATATCAAATCCTCGACTTTATCTTAGTGTCTGGCTTTCTTTATTCACATTGGTTTTCCATCCATAGGGTTGGAATCAAGATAAGTTCATTTGATTTTAAACATCAGTTTAAACTACATTAAACCTCATATAATAAGGTATTTTTCATATGATGTTAAAATGTAGATTATTTTTGTCATTTTCACATGATGTTAAACTATGTGATGCATGATCCATGTTTTATGACTTAAAACTTTTTAGATAAGTCTACCTAGTAAGACTTGTCTTCCCCTACATACTATCCAAATCTACATTAGGATCCTTAGCATGTGGTTCCTTATCCATAAACCTATATTATGGAAAAAATGACTCTTACCCTAGGAAAGAGACTAAAATGTATAGGGGTATTATATAAAAACTATATGTGGATTGATTCATGATGTTTCAATATATGTAATGATGTTTGGATCTCCTATAATAGGCCTTGGTGAAAATTATAATCACACTGGTTATACCCTAAAGGCAAGAACCTTCCTCATTCACATCAATTTGTTTATTTCTTTCTCACATAATGGTTCCTATACATCTCATCCTTCTCCTCCTATACATGAGAAAAAAATTTATAGAGGACCTTTTCTAAGAACTATGAATGGATTTATTCCTATTACTATAGGATATGTTTTTGAACGTTCATCCTTGGGTAAAAAACATAATAAATTTAGAAAAAATGAATCATAAAACATGATTCATGATAAAAAATAATCAACATATATGGTGCATACCACACATGATACATATACAAATTGAATTTTACCATATTTGTCCAAAATATCAACAAAACAACTAATCATGGTCTGATGATGAACAAATATCGTCACCCTCTCCACCTCTATCTATACTTCCTGGTACCAGCTGAAAGAACATTATATTAAAAATTAAATATTGTTGTATATTTATATTTAAACTTAAACCCAATAAAAGTTTTCAAACTAAATGATTTTCAATTTATGTGATTTCCCTACTCACCACCAGTTGACGTAATACCACCAGGGGAAGATCCGGTCAACTTCTGATATAAATCAATCAACACTTTCTGCAAAGAGGATATCTGAGCCCCCTGGTCATGAACTATGTTTCATAGAGAAACAATCTCTCTATGAGTATCTCTAGGTATGGACTGAATACAACCAAGAGTAGATGCAGCTATAATCTTCGATGGTCTACCAAAGACCTCAGATGGTACGGGTCCCAAACCCATCCCGCACAGTCTACCAAGATGATCCTTCCCAAGTACTTTAGCAATCAGGTCATCCTAGGAGACTGAGTAGGACTGTGCAGGATTGGCATCTCACAGTTCATTAATTTTTACCAATAAATCAAATAAAAGTTATATTATAAAAAATATATATTAACATAATAACAACTGATAATAAGTTATTATAATGAAAAATGAGTTCAAACCCCAACTTCTTTGGAAGGTTCATTAACAAAACTTCCATCATATTTTTGTTGAACATTCAACCACACTTCTGTTCGGGATGCGTTGTTCCCTAAACTCCGTGACTACATTAAACAAATATAAATAAAAAATTTAATATATTAAACAAATAATATTGTCTTATAAATATTTAAAATAATGAAAAGATTACCGGAACAGATCGGATTCTAGAAAAACTCTTTGACCCCGTAGTGTGAGGGATGTCCTGCTTAGCCCAACTTGATGCATTCTTTATTGAAAGATCCTGAAATAAATGAAATGAAATTTAATATTAATTTATTCAATGTCATATCCTCTTCATATACATGTATAAATGTAAAATTAGATTATATAGTAATATATATTTAAATACCATATGCTTCTCATCACTATGTCTGTCAACAAAAACATTTCACTGCTCTTTGGGCTCCCCATCAGGTAGATTGTCATACATCTATTGGGCGGTCAACAAAGTATCATTGAAATCTCCCCAAATATCCATTTAAAGTCTTTCCATTTTTTTCCAATATTTTTCAATGTCCACTTTCGTGCTATCACATCAGAAACCATAAAGTGGAAAAACATATGCACACAGAAATTTATTTTGAAATTATTATAACATGACATTCAATTACACCATAATGTATTAAAATTATCTTTAATTGGGAATCAAAAACATCATTTTTTCAATTTCAGGCACATTTCTCCAATCATCATATGAAATAGGAAGGTAAACGGTCTCCATGGTTAACTACCCTAAAATCTGTCCAAGTAATCCTATGGCATCATCCTTATGGACCTCGTATGAATTAAATGAGACAACTATCTTCTCTCCGGTCAGATTCCATACATCTGATTTTTTATATTTTCTCCACAATTTCATTGTTTCCATATTTAATTAACAAATAGTTAGTATAAAAAAAGTTCAATAAACTTATTTATATAAAATTTGTACATATAACAGTCACCCTTCAGTATCCCTGTGAAGAACTAGAAGTGGCGTGCCGCTCCCCCACTGCTGAGGCTCTTGAAGAAGGAGGTGACGACTGAGATGTTGAAGGAATGCTCACAAAATGTGTGAGAGATGGTTTAAGGGAGATGGTGTAGGAGGTCATACAGATGGTGGCTCATATGTCGCAAGTAGGGAGACATATGGATCTTCATTTGTCACAGTGTTTGATGAAACAATATATCACTTCATCCTTGGTATTCCTGTCATTTTATCAAATAAAATTAAGTTCAGAACATATATTTCAAAAAAATATGCAGAAAAAAAAGATAAAAGATGCACAGTACTAACAAAAAAAATATACATAACAATGATAATGAATGATCGCACAAATGAAATAAGTGGTTGTTAAATGAATGCATAATTGTACATACAATCATTTTCTCCTTCAATCATGAAAGTTTCTTACTCCATTACTTCATCCTTGCTAGACTAATATTTTTAATATCATGGTGGAAAAATAATTCTGATTCTTTTTGTTGATGAGATTCAATTTCATAGGTCAAATCTTCCACTTCATCACCCATATCACACAAATCTCTTTGTTTTACGTGAGTAACTACACTCCACCCTTCATACACAACATCATTCAAATAATATACCATTTTTCTTATGATGATAAGATATATGAATCATGCAGTTCATGATCACCAACATCCATCAAGCGAGATAAGTTCACAAAAGTAAATTACAAGGATCTCTTTTAACACCTCTGATAATATCAACCCAACTGCATTTGAATAAAATAACTAAAAAATTCCTGTGGTAGATTAATTCAATAATATCATTCATCTTTCTATATTATCCCTCTTCGGAAAATATAAATATACAATTATTCTATGTTTTAAAACCATCCTCTCGATCAACTGTTTGAAATCTAAATCCATTCACGTTGTAAGTGTCAAACTTTCTAACTTGTTTTAGAGGACCTCGAGCAAGAAAATTTAAATCTTTTGAAAAATATGCTTGAGTATCAGTATTAATGATCTGAAAAAAGAAATATAATTTATTATAATTACAAAATATATGTGTCAACCTAATATTTTTATTTGTTGCAATATTTATGAACTTACACGTTGTGCAAACCATTATACAATATCTTTATTAACAGCTTTAATTATATCTTTCTCATTTCATGTTCAGCCTCTCATTCATCTCTTTTGTATCCTCAACTCTTCAATAAATAGATCTATAGTTTCACTATTCATCATCACATATCTATGTTCCTATAGTAATTCTATTTCTATTAGTGTAACATTTGAGGTCCTCCCAACTGATCAGAAAATAACAAGAAATATTTTTGATTTCCCATGTTTTTGAGATTGATTTGACGTGCCTTCAACATGTCCAACTCGATTAAATGTTGTCTCAATATCATCCAAGTATCTAGAAAAAAAGGTAAGACACTCTTCTGCCAAATAGCCTTTAGCAATTGAGCCTTCCGGTTGAGCTTTATTTCTCACGTGTGATTTCAAATGCCCAAGATATATGTGAAATAAAAAAACATAATTATGAATTTAATTAAGTGCCAAAAATTGTTTACATAACTGATAAACATATAAATAAAGTACCTCTCAATTGGATACATCCATTAATAATGAACGGGGCCTCCTAATTTAGCTACCTCAACCAAATGCACAGTAAAATGATTCATGATAGTAAAAAATGATGGAGGAAAGAACATATCCATTTCACAAAGTGTAAATACAAACCTCTCTTGAAGGTTTTCAATATCAAAAGGATATAGAGATTTCTCACATAGTTTTTAGAAAAATGTGCAAAATTGGAGTACATCAGGAGTAACTTTTTCAGGTAAAAATGGACGCAATGCCAATGGTAGTAACTTCTGTAACAAAATATGTAAATTGTGACTTTTAAATCCATGTAACTTATGATTATTTAAGTCAAAACACCTCAAGATGTTACTTGAATACCCATCAGATACTTTTACATGCTTTAAAATTCTAAGGAATGTATCTTTATCCCTATTTTTCATTTCAAAAATTGTCATAGTATACTTTTCATTCTCACCAGGCTAGAGATCACGTTTTATGTTCATTAATTGTAAGTATTTATAAGCATTGAGATGATCCTTAAACTTTCCATGATCATTAAAAAACGTGAAGATCAAATTTTCACAGACATTCTTCTCAATATGCATCACATCAAGATTATTATACAATAAATTAAATTCTCAACACAGAAGTTTGAATAATATACTTTTTTCTTCCATTGTTGCATTCTGATTTCACTTGATGATGCACTTAGAACCTGTTTCCTGCTATCATTCAATTGATAAACCTTACCAAATTCTATTTCAACTTTTTAAAGTTGTGTCAATATTTCAGAACCAGTTAAAAACTTTGTAGGTGGTCTACGATCAATGAAACTGTTAAATTTTGATTTGTTCAACCGAAATCTATGAGATGCATCGAGAAATCTTAGATGGAACAAGAAGCACCATTTTCTACCATGAGGTATCTGTTTGGGCTCAAATTCAAAGTTACAAATAGTACAAGCCAAACCTGTGTAAGTGTTCCAACCAAATAAATTCCCAAGCCCAGGGAAGTCACCAATGGTCCACATTAAAGAAGCATGCATTTTGAACATTTTTTTTGAAGAAGTATCAAATTTCTCAAAACCGTTGTTCCATAACTCCTATAATTTATCAATTAAAGGATGTAAGTATACATAAATATCATTTCAAAGAATTTTTTTCAAACATAATCATTAAAATGATAAAAGACGTTTGTTGCATACACATCCACGGAGGCAGATTGTAAGGGATCAAAACAACTGGCCAAATGCAATAACTAGTACTCAAAGTCCCAAATAGGTTGAATCAATCGGTATCCAGTCCCAATCAAACATTCCTAGGATCATCTAAGAAATCTAGATGTAATGAATCAAATATCTTCCACGATTTTGAATTTCGTGAATGTCGCAAAAACCCATCATTGTTATTATCTATAGAATGCCACTACACGTGTTCAGTAGTTTTCGATGACATGAATAATATTTTCAATCATGGAATTAAAGGAAAGTAAAGAAAAACCTTTTCAGGTGTGTTCATTTTCTTCTTCTTCATGGTAGTTTGTTGATTCAGACTTCCAACATCACCCATTGACTTCCATCTAGAAGAAGAACATTTTTTTTTCAATTTTGTCTACTTGAATCCTCTCGCCAATAAAGCATAAAATCATTGGGAAACACATGTATTTTTTGTATAATTCAAACCAATTTTATTAACAACTTTTTTCATAGAATAAAAAGACTTGGGGATGTTTTCTTTAGTAAATGCATCACACAACAATTCCAATATCATAGACTTTGCCTTATTTTTAATTCCACATAGACATTTAATATGGTACAACTTCATCAAAAAAGAAAGTTCGGAATATTTCAAACATCCACTATACAACTCTTGATTTCCATCGCCAATCAAATAATGAAATATATTTTCATTAGTGAATTTTTCTCTTACATTAGTTTCCACATAATCAATAGGAGGATCAACTAATATATTACAATCTTCATCTGGTTGTCCTAAAGTCTCAAAAACATCACTTGTCATGTTGCTATTTATAGCACCCTCATCAGGTTGTTCTAATATGTTTTGATGTTGATGGTGGTGTCTTGTAGTACCGAATTCATCATTTATAAGGTTTTTCATTTCATTCCCCATTTTTGATGATGTTGGGAGCTCATTCTGTGGATTGACATCAGTGCTCAACATTTATGTAACATTCGGTTCTCCATGCCAAATCCAACACAAATATTGACTAGGAAATTGATTCAATATTAAATGTTCATAAACTTCATCTCTCTTTAACCATATTCTAAATTTACATTTAGGGCATAGACATATTATTCCCCCTTTAACGGATCGATTGAAAATTGAAAAATTTAAAAACTCCTCCGAACCCTTAACATACGGAGGTGTGTTCCTCAGTAATGTGATCAAGATTTTATCCATGTATATCACAATGTGCCTACACAATATTAAAAAAAATTAAAACACATAACTATTAATAAATAGAGAAATATATTTATATATACTAGTTGAAAAAATATATAAATATGTTAAATATTTGGAAAAAGACTAGGATTAGATAAAAAAAAATCATCAAAGACACTTTTTTCCAATAGCCCATAGTAGTTATCAGGTAGAAATAATTGGATAGAAGAATAGAATATCTAATAAAATTTAAAGATCCAAAAAACACATCAAAATAAATGAGTGGAAAACTCCATAAAATTTATGATATACAATGTATATAAATTTGTATGATGAACCTCATCCTGTATAGTGGAAATCTCCACAATCTGATTGAATAGAGGTTTGTCTGATAATTGCCTCTGCCGAGTCTATGCACTGGAACTAGGAAGTGATATCGCCAAATTACTTCAATAAACTATATTAACACACTTCACACAAAATAAAACCAAATATAAAATAAATGTTTATGTGGTTCGGATAATTACATACATCTACGGGAGAATACTAAAATCATTTTCATTGTAAAAGATACAAGCAAATACAAAACTCATCACTCACATCCAATCTATTATAAAGTCTAAAAAAATTAATCTAGAAACTTACAGTATTCAACATAATCTTACATAAAAACTAATTTGGATAAAGAAATTTGATAAACTATTCTAGATGTGAAAATAACCACAAATAGGACTATCGATATTTAAATCCTTTATATCAAAAATTTAAATTTAAAAAACCATAATTAATTATTATAAATGGTTGATATAGATTAATAGGTAAGGATATTAAACCAATGGATATAAGAGATCAAGGTACAAGTAGAAAAACCACCTCCATGATTCAAGATCTTATATAAGAAAAAAATTACATGTGGTGTAGTGATGGTGACCGAGATACCTAACTAGTACTAAGATAGAGCACTACATGACCTCATTTTCACCTCTCGATCACCAAAGGCTGTAGAATAGCATCGGGGTTCTAAGATGACCAGTGGGATTTGGTTTACCCAATTTTATTAATAAACTAAAATACAAGAAAACTAACATGATCCAAATAGAGTGAATTCCATATGATAAATATTTACAAATCATATAAAGGTCAATAGTATAAAATGATCCCTGAAACCTAAGGCTAAATGAAAAAATAAATATCTCGTCTCTATTTACAACACTAAATGTAACAAGAGTCATAAAAAAAATAAACCATGCTTAAAAAAATTCATCCAAAAATGTACTTGTACCTATAGGTACCTGAAAAATAGACCATGAAATTTCATGTCCCCTCTAAGTGTATATGATGGGTGTGAGCATATAATACTCAGTAATAAACCACCTAGTTTCTAACTTTTATGAAATATACTTACATATGTTCCTTATATCAATATAAACATTTTTATATATTTATATAGAATTGAATTTACAAATGTTTATCAATAAAAACATAGAAGCATCAGATAATGGAAAACTTCATAAAATAGAATCAATTATAAACAATAAATCCCAATAATGGGAGGGTCTATACCTAACATAATTTATTTGATCCTAGACTTATATATGAGACATTGGGTCAAGTAATCCATGATTCTATTCCCATCGAACTAAGATCATAGCAATGCTTCTCATGGTTGAGTGATGGGAAAATCCTTGTACTTTTGAAAGAAGAAGGTGTATACAAGAATCAAGGAACTATAATCACATGAATTCAGGGATAGGTGAAAGGGGTATACAAAATTCAAGTCATTGTGATCCCATACCATTCATCAATCTCTATATAATACATACCAACACACAAGTTATACAATAGAAAAATACCCCTTCTAACATACTCATTATTTATCAAAACAATATCCATGGTCAAGGTAGAATTATTATTTATACTAACCAACATTCTTGGTATAAAAATGTAAAAACAAGCTCAACATATCAATGTAATAGTCATGATTAAGAAATAATTCCATTATAATGAATCTAATGCTCAACAAAACAAAAGGTAAATATGTGTGAATGTGATACATTAACTATAATATCAATAAAACATAATTCCATGTCACACATGATCACAACATAAAACATGAATAAATAATGAATATTATATTATGGAATCCAAACAGGTATAAAAATATCAAGCCAAACAGAAATCAGGTTATAAGGATACATTCTCCTCATGATACACTAAATGCCAATTATACTAGTTATAAATTATTGGATGAGGAGTAATTCATGGTTCACAAAAATATATCCAAAAAATAATCTAGCTTTATCATGGGAAGTAACAAGTGTTCACTAGAAAAATACTAACTAAGATCAAATATGGTATTTTTCATAACTAATTTGATAAACTCCCTCTAAAATGGGCGAGGCGACTAGGCGCAGCGAGGCGGTGATGGGTGAGGCGGTGAGGTGGCAAGGCGGTGAGGGTTTTGGGGGTTGCTGGGGGTCGTCAGGGGGGGGGGGGTCTTGCGGGGGTCGAGGAGAGAAGGGGAAACAGGGGGTGGGGGGAAGTGTTGGGGTAGAAAAAAAAAATTTACATGCGCTTTTTAAAACACCTCCACTAAATCATTAATAAAAAAATTAGCGGCGATTTACTAAACTACTGCAAATAGCTATTAATGTTGTAGTGTGTTATTAAAGGAAGGATTATCTTTTCTTTTGTAGATATAGTTATAAAGAACCATTTGGGTTTATATGATCCTTGAATTTGAGGCAATTGTAGGTTATTACTTTTTGGGATGAAAATGAGAGGTATGAGATAATATTTTTGGTTAAAATATGTTATGGATATTTATAATGATTTTATCTCATTATGTTAATGTTATTAGAATTATACGGTTTTTGAAAACAGACAACACACAGACCGTGTGACAACCCGTCGTGTCGAACAAAGTTGCGGGAATCAAACCCACAACCAAAGTGCAATTAGGATTTATTGCCTACCACGGGACTACGTGAATTACCTATTTAGTATGACTAATTATTTTTAGTTAAATTATTTTATGGATCAAGAATAAGTTTTTTGGACTCACCTGTTTTGATAATCTCAATTATGTTTAGATAAAACTTTGATAATCCCAAATAATGTCTATCTATATATTAATTATACTTTCAAGTTACGTCATTATACTAATAAGTTGATATGAATATCAAAATGATCATATCATATAATTGGAATATGTTATTCAATGTTTATTTATGATTATAAATGTTTACCGATGATTAATCATGATAACTAACTCAATATGGAAATTAATTGCATAGAAAAAATACTTTATAAGCATTCAAGTTTTAAAGTCACTGATACAGACAGAGCTACCGATAAGAAAAGGTCACCAATAGACTAAGTCTACTGATAGACAAGGCCACTGATACAAGATACCAAGAGAATGGAGCTGTTGATAGAGGAAGCTACTGATAGAGAGAGCTACCATTACCAATGTTAACAACTATTGATAGCGAGGAAGAGCTACCGACAAAAGTTCACCGTTATGAAGAGCTAACGATAGTTGGAGCTACCGATACAAGGAGTTACCACTACACATGGAGATACTGATACAAGAAATCTGCCATTACAGAGAGTAACAACTACCGATGCAAGACCTACCGTTACAAGTCCACTGCTACAAGTTCACTGATACAAAGAGCTACCTATGGAAACCAGTCACTATTTCTCTAAACTCTATCTCTCTGTTTGTTTATTAGAAACAATCATATTTTGTGCGTTTAATGAAACTGATATTAATTAATTATGTTTGTTGGATGTCAGGAAACCATACCTCGTACCTGCAGAAGTAATCACGCCTTATGTCTGAAATTAATTAATGATGTTTTTTGGATATCCGGGAACCGTACCTCATACCTGCAGAAGTAATCATGACTTATGTCGAACCACCACATGAGCTATAAAAGCAAGATCAAAGCTGCATATAAAGTGTGTGACATAGAGAATTCACATAAATATATACAAGAAGAACACACGAAGAACTCGAAGAACATTCATACACATCAAGAACAAAAGTTCATAAGGAGGTTCAAGTGCTGTAGGGAATACTCTTACATTCAAGATGAACACCTGTACTGGAAGTAAAGGAACAAAACCATGACACTCTTTTATCCAGAAAACTTCCAGAGAAGGACTCAAAGCTTCATCTTATTCAATCTAAAGGAGTTTAGAGCTTCATTGACATCACACAAGAGCATCCTAAACTCAACTCTATATTATTTCTTAGTTGTGATCATTTTTACTACATTATGAGCAGTGTGTGTGCTTATGTCTGTTTGGATACACACTGACTCCTAAGACAAAATGGAGGATACTGAAATCCTAACACCAAAATCTTTACACCTTTGTGTATCCCACGTAGAACTATGGTAGAAGTCTGAGGACCTGGACAACCTGTGTGTTGTTGTCGTTTTTTCCCTCGTAGAACTGTGGTAGAGGTCTGAGGACCTGGATAGTATGAGTAATATTTTAAACCCTGATCTAGGGTGTGGATCAAATTTATATATAAACTGTTTGAGAGAACTAAGTCATAGCTTGAGACTGAACCTCTGGGTTAAAACTGATTTGAATCTTATTTTAGTTTAAACTATTTTCAATATTCCACTGCAAATTACTTTGAAATTCAATTCTATTTTAAAGTAACTCTAATAGTTGAACTAGAAAGTGTTTGTAATTATTATGAACCAGTAAGTTAGTTTCAAAAGATAACTTAATCTTCAGATTAAGATAACTAAGAAATAATCAATCTTTGAGAAATTAATTGAACACTTACAATCTTTATAAATTCACTACAGTTTAACTTGTTTTATGAATTGAGGTATTTATATATAAATATTTTAAAAAGAAATTTTTAATAGGAACTCAATTCACCCCCTCTTGTGTATCCACTCTGACCAACATTTTGTATCAGAGGTTGTAGATAAATGTTTTTTAAAACACTCTATTTGTGAAAAGTTTTCAACTGTGATTTTAGTTGTATCTTAAAGATCTCAAAATTTCTGTTAATTCTAAATTTTTATATCTTTATACATATTTTTAAAACTTAGTTATTATGGATAATGTATTAGAAGGTGTAGCTACCAACATTCCACCTTTATTTAATGGTGTTAATTATGCCCAATGGAAAATCAAAATGAAAATCCACTTAGAAAGTATGGGATTTGACATTTGGACTGCTATAGAGACTCAGTATAAGATTCCAAAAACTATTAGAACTACTTGGGATGAACCTACGAAAGCTATTCACAATAATAATTGTAAAGCAATGAATGCTCTGTATTGTTCTTTAAGAGATGAAGAATTTAATTGAATATCTACTTGTAAGACTGCTTATGAAATTTTGGATACTTTCGTTGTTTACCATGAGGGAACAACCAATGTTAAAGAAATAATACTAAATACATACACTATTAAGTATGATAATTTTAAAATGAAATATGATTAATCTATTTCTGATATGTATCTTAGGTTTAATGAGATTGTTAATACAATGATCTCACTAGGAAAAGTTGTTCCAGCAAAAGAGAAAATCATGAGAATACTGAGATGCCTACTAGACAGATGGAGAGAAACCTCTGTCTCTATATGAGAATCATGTGACATTGGCAAGCTACCTGTCAAGGATATGATTGGTAAGTTGATGATGTATGTATAAGAGATAAAGGTAAACAAATATGAAGATGATGAACCTAAGAAGAAGTCAGTGGCATTTAATTTTATTGCCTCAAAGACCAAGGACAAGGTGAAATTCCACATACCTATCGAAAGCTCAACAAGTTAAGGTTCAGATTCAAATAGTGATGAAGAGATGACTCATATAGCTAGGAGATTCAAGAAATTCTATAGGAAGAATAAATTTTTCAGAAAATCAAATTATAAGGGTAAGTATGACCAATGAGGTAATTAGAAGAGAGATTGGAAGAAAACTAATAAAGATGATGAGATAGTCTGTTATAAATGTAAAAGGAAAGGAAATGTTAAGGCTAACTGCCCAAAATTGAAGTTTAATAAGAAATATGATTTCAAGGACAAAAAATACAAGAAATCCATGAAATCTACATGGAGTGCTTCGAAAGACAGCTCAAGTGGATCTGAAGCTTCTAATTCTGAGGAAAAGAATCATGCCAACATGTGTTTCATGACTGAAACATCTAAGGTAACACTTAATTCCCCTATGCACAATGATTATTATTCTGTAAATGAAAGTGATTCAAATAATGATGATAATATGTCTAAATCTGAATTATTTAAATACTATAATATGTTGGAAGATACTTGTAATTAGCTAAAAGATAAGTACAAATTATTAAATAAATAGTATGCCTTGACTAGTATGGTTAAATATGATCTTAGTATAGAAAAGCAAAATAATTCTCAACTGTTGAAGGAGAATACTGAACTTAAATTGTCCAATGAGAAACTTAGAAAAGACATAGAGAAGTTCACAAATGGAAATAATAATCTCACCAAAATTCTTGGAAAACAAGTTACACCAAAGTATACTACTAGTTTAGGATACCAACCTGGACAGAGATAGATTGTTAAGAATAAATTTATTCCAAAATCTGGCCAGTATGCTGCTAGTTCAAGTTCTGGCAATTATTATGCTTTATCTAGATATTCAAATTATTATAGACCAAACAAAGTTTATTTATCAAAATCATTTGAATATGTTAATTATAGGAAACCCGTTAGACAAATATGGGTGCCTAAAGTTTTACTTGCTAACCTTTTTGGACCCAAGAAAATCTGGGTACTAAAATTATATTCTGTCTAAATCTATTTTTTAGGAAACTTACTTGAAAAGTTCCTATTGGAAGATATGGTACTTGGACAATGGATGTTTAAGTCATATGACAAGAGACTACTCATGCTTTAAGAGCTTAATCAAAGTTGATGGAGGACATGTCACCTTTAGTGATAACTCAAAAGGAAAGATCATCGGCTTAGGCTAGATTGGTAACAATGATTCAGTTTTAATTTCTAAAGTATCATTTGTTGATGGACTAAAATACAACCAGTTAAGTATTTCTTAGTTGTGTGATGATGGTTTCAATGTTAAATTTGAAAATGATTCTTGCAATTTATTTTATTTTAAAAATATTTTGGTATTTACTACTTTAAAGAATGAAAATGTATATGCTGTAGATTTGAATTATTTATCCAAACAAAAGGTTACTTGTTTAAATGCTTTTCATAAAGAATATTGGCTATGGCATCGAAGATTAGGACACTGCAACGTTCATTCACTTAAGAAACTAACCTGGAAAGGTTTAGTTAGAGACCTACCCAAACAACAATTCCCAATGGAAACAGTTTGTAATCCCTATCAAAAGGGAAATCAACGTAAAGTTTATTTCAAATCAAAGAAAGAAGTTTTGAATTCTCAACCTCTCGAGTTGGTTCATATGGATTTATTTGGACCATCTAGAGTTTCTAGTCTAAATGGGAAGCACTATGTCTATGTTCTAGTATATGACTTTTCTAGATACACTTGGGTATATTTTCTTACTCACAAAAGAAAAGATTGTTCTTATTTTATTAAATACTCCAAGTCTATAGAAAACCTTAGTGGACTCAAGATTAAGACCCTGAGAAGTGATCATGGCCATGAGTTTGAAAATCATGACTTTGAGACCTATTTCTCACACAATGGCTACAGTCACAACTTCTCTGCCCTTAGGACACCTCAACAGAATGGTGTAGTAGAAAGAAGGAATAGAACCCTTCAGGAAATTGTAAGAACTATGCTCAATGAGTATGACTTACCTGTTTACTTTGGGGATGAAGTTATAAATATAGATTGTTATATTATAAATAGAGTCTTAATTAGAACTGTTCTTAAAAAGATCCATTATGAACTGTGGAATAATAGGAAACCTAAAATTAGTTACTTTAGAGTTTTTGGTTGCAAAGTCTTTATTATCAATACTAAAGATAACCTTGATAAGTTTTCATCCAAAAGCGATGAAGGAATATTTCTAGGTTATTCTATATCTAGCAAAGCTTATAGAGTATTTAATAAGAGGACCAAATGTGTGGAAGAATCTATACACATCCAATTTGATGAAACTGATCCACATGAACCTAAGACCCCTCTTGAAAATCTTCAAGAAGATATTTCAATTCTAAACCTTAATGACAAAAATAGTTAACCTGTTGTTAAGACAAACTGTTCTAAAAATTTCCCAGAACCTATTTTTGTTGAACCCGAACCTATAAATTGAACCTGAAATTTCTAGACCTACTTTTTCTAAACCAACTAGGACCCTTAAAAACCATCCTTTAGATGTTGTTATAGGAGATTTAGATAGAGGAACACAAACTAGATCTTCTCTAAGAAATCAGGTTGAATATCAATCCTTCATTTCACAATCAGAACCTAAAAATATCAATGATGCTATCAATGATAAATTTTGGGTAATGGATATGCAAGAAGAGTTAAATCAATTTGAAAGAAACAAAGTCTGGGAATTAGTAGACAGACCTAAGGACACCTTGACCATAGGAACTAAATGGGTTTTTATAAATAAAGTTGATAAATCTGGGAATATAGTTAGAAACAAAGACATGTTAGTTGCACAAGGATATAGTCCAAAAGAAGGAATAGACTATGAGGAAACCTTTTCACTTGTAGCTAGGTTAGAAGCTATTAGAATCATACTTTCTTATGCTGCTCATCTGAATTTCAAGTTATATAAAATGGATGTTAAAAGTGATTTTTTAAATGGTTTTATAATTGAAGATGTTTTTATTGAACAACCACCTGGATTTACTAATCCTCATTTTCCAAATTGAGTTTTTAAACTTTCTAAAGATTTATATGGTTTAAAACAAGCTCCATGAGCTTGGTATGATAGACTTAGTAATTTTATTATTCCAAAAGTATTTATTAAATATATTATTGATCTAACTTTTTTTATCAAAAGGATTTTCAAAGATGTTTTGATAGTACAAATCTATGCTGATGATATTATTTTCAGATCTTCTAAAAATGCTTTATTTATTGATTTTTTAAAGAGTATGAAAAGTGAATTTGAAATGAGTTTAATGGGTGAACTCAAATATTTTCTTGGATTTCAAGTTTTTCAAAATGAAAATGGTATTATTTTAAATCAAATTAAATATAAAAAGGATATTTTAAAACATTTTGGTTTGGATAGTAATAAAGAAAGTGATACACCTATGAGTACAACTTGTAAATTGGATACAGATGAAACCGGGAAACCAGTGGATCAAACCAATTATAGAGGTATGATTGGGAGTTTACTTTATCTTACTACTAGTCTACCGGATATTATGTTTAGTGTGTGTATGTGTGCAAGATTTCAAGCTAATTCAAAAGAGTCACACTTGCTTACTGTTAAAAGGATTTTCAAATATCTTCAACATACTACTAATTTAGGATTATTTTATCCAAAAGGAAAATCATTCGATTTAACAAGATATTCATACGCCGACTTTTCTTATTGCAAGTTAGATAGGAAGAGTACTTATGGAACATTTTATTTTCTAGGTAAGTCCTTATTATCATGGAGTATTAAAAATAATTATTCTGTTGCGTTGTCTACTACTAAATCAGAATACATAGCTGTTGGTAGTTATTGTGCACAAATTATGTGTATGAAACATACTTTATTGGACTATGGATATCAATTTAGGCATGTATCTATAAACTGTGGTAACACTAGTGTGATCAATATCTCTAAGAATCCTATATCTCACTCTAGGACAAATCACATTGATGTAAGACATCACTTTTTGAGGGATCATTATCAAAAGGGTGATATTACTCTTGAATTTATAGGCACTGAACATCAATTAGCTGACATATTCACCAAGCATTTAAGTTCAGAAAGGCTAACTTACATTATACATGAGTTAGGAATGATAAATTTTCCTTAAACCTCACCATCAGTGAAACCTCACCGTTAGTGAAACCTCACCGTTAGTGAAACCTCACTGTTAGAAAATCCCCACTTTTAGTGAAACCTCACTATTATAAAATCCTCACCGTTAGTGAAACCTCACTATTTGAGAAACCTCACCATTAGAGATATCTCACCGATAGATAAACCTCACTGTTAGAGAGACCTCATCATTAGGATTCTCACCGGTAGTTGTCACCGATATGTTTTTGCACTGTTTGGATTTCGTGTTTTTTTAAAACATTTATTATTTTAAATGTATTTATTTTATTACATCTCAATTCCTAAATGATAAAAATTAAGTCTTAGTCACGTCTTTATCCACCTCAAACTCTCTTCTCTTCAAATCTTACTTCTCGAACCCCCATATTTTTTGAGAACCCTAAGTTATTCATTTTAGAAATGGAAAGAGTAAAAAAGGCCGGTAGTTAGAGATGAAGGTGATGCACCGAGTGAAAATAGGAAGGAAGAATGATCTAAAGGCAGTGGAAGTGGAACAAGTCAGGAGAAGTGTTTTGTGAACCTACACTTGCTGGATAGAAATATCGTAATCGAGAAAGAACTCTCTGCAGAATGGCTCCTACCTAAGAAATCTATGATTATAATGATTTTTAGGAACAAGGGTGGCTTGAATGTTTTGTGAATAACAATGGTTATTATTATCTGAAATTGGTAAAGTAATTATATAAGTTTGTTCGTTTTGAGAAATCTGAAAGTGAGAATATAATGGTATCAGTAGTGAATGACAAGATAATATCTTTTTCTTCCATTGAATGGGACGAGTGCTAGAAAGTTCCACACGAGGGTGAGTTTGGATATTTATAAAAGTCATTACCTCCCACTAGAAACATTTTTGAGTATGAAATTTCTTTGGAAGAGCACATTGGAGATGGCACACCAAGAAAAGTAGTAGCTACAGAAATGGATGGAGAAAACCGGTTGATGTTCAAATTTATCCATCATGTGTTAAGTCCAAGAAGAGGGGATTCTGCAAACCTCATATTACAAGATATATTCTTGTTTTATTTGATAAGGCATGGTGTCAAAGTGAATTTGTGTAGGCTTATGATGATTCAAATCGAAGATATGGCCAGGACAAAATCGAAAACAAATGCTCTATTCTTTGCAAAGCTGATCTCTTTGATGATCAAGGTAAAAGGTGTGGATGAGTCTTAGGATGAGACAATAGTTGTAAGAGACAACTTTTGTATTACAAAAACATTTTTTAAGTACATGAATATTGGCTGGAACCCATGGAAAAGGTAATGGGTAAATGATGATGAGAAAAATTATGATAAATTTAACCCTGTTGAGCATCCAAATCGTCGAAGAGATAAGATAGATCCAGGTCTAGGACCTGATGAATAAGAACCTCAATATAGTGATGATAATGCTGAGTAGGATACATCTATAGAAGATGGAGGGGATCCTGATTTGACTCCAAGCCCAGCTGCTGAAAAGATATCATGTGGAAAGGCAAGTTCACCTGTGACCCTACCTAGAAGGGAAGCAGTTCAAGGAGAAACTGTTAAAGAAATATCTGTAAATGAGGAAGAACTACCTAGATAAAATCATAGGGATACTACTCCAGATTCCAATAATAGTGATAATGAAGAGGAAGAAGTATCTGAGAATGGAAGTACCAGTTTGAGTCTCAGTCCTCTGATTAAGAACTCTATTGTGCCTGTTGAGGAGATTCTTGAAGTAGACAGACCCGTACCTATTGCTAACATACCCCAGCCTGTGTAACCTGGAATGGATATGAATATGGTTGTAGATGACTCTTCTAAATAGGAAGTACCCAATGAGGTTATTGGTGCTGCTGCAGATATAGTGATGGAAGCTCAGGTTGAGGGGGGAAACTTGTAAGGATAGGATCAGTTTCTTTGACCTATGAAGTGGAATATTGGTCTGTGGATCCCAGATTTGTTGTATTGGGACTAGACTTTACTGATTCTAATGATGAGACACCCATTATAAGGTATCTTGTGTCTTATGATATTTTCTTAGAAGAAGTTACTCCTCAACCAGTATCTCCTCTACCTCTGCCTGAAGACAATGTGAGAAAAGGAGATCTTGAGGCACTAAAATCTGAATTGAAAACCTGTTTTTTTAAGAGCTAAGTAAGATAGAAAGTTTTTTGGTATCTTCTCTGGGAAGTTTTATGTCATGTGTTGTGACAAAAGTGATGGATGAAGTAAAATAATGTCAAAATAAAGTTAAATGTTTGACAAAGACTATTGATTCATTGAGGCAATCTGTTGCTTCATTTGACACCTTCATGAGTTATAAATCTCAAGTTGATACTAACATCAACTACATTCGAGGTGTAGTGAAATAGTTTGTAGATGTGTTTGAAGATTTTAAGAAGACCATAAAAACACATGTCAGTACTCAGGATTTTTTTGTGAAATATTTGATAAGAAGTTCGACACAATCCTTCAAAGAAACAATAGATTTTACTGTAAAACCTCTTAGTACATCTAGAGTTTCAGTTGATGTTGAATAGTTTAGATCTGTGCTGAAAGAAGAACTTGGTCAAGTTAGTGCTAGTAGATCATATGATTATCAGGTGATTACTACCACCAGGGATATCAGAAAAATCATTCAAGACTATATGAGAGATGCTACTGCAGCCCAGAAAGAAATAAAAGACAAAATTGATTACTATTTTTAGAGAGTGTAAACCAAGCATCAGCTAACCAATCATTTCAAGCTGCTGTTAAAAAATCTGAAACTGTATCTAGTTACTCAAGACTTCAAAGAACAAGTTAGTAAGCTCATGGAGTTGACCCCTGCTTTGAACAAATTTATGGAGAACAAGGATGATTTCATCTCTGCCATGGAGAGAGGGGGAGGTATTATCATAGATTTCAGGAATTTCTTACTGCCCTTTCTGCATGTGGAGAGTACCCCTATTATTGTACCTCCAGCCCTGCCTACCTCTGGTCAGTATGCTTCCACACCTCAGTTGACTCCAGCTCAAGATATTAGAAGTACTACTCCTATGATCCCACAAATTAGTACCCATTATAGGCCCGACAGTGTTTCAGTAGCTCAACCACCTTTGATCCTCACTGGTGTTACCAAGCCTTCACTTACGCCTACCAAGCCTGAATCCTCTTCTGATACCAAATCCAAATTCAAATTACCTATTGAGGAGGTTGATTGATTAGTGGATAGTACATTTGATAGGAATATTTATACTTCTTGTATTACTTTTGTACTATCTCATGTGAAATGTAAATGTCTGTTTTCTCTCTTCTTCTTTTATGATCTGGACCATTGTTTTTCTCTCTTTTTACTAATCAAAAAGGGGGAGAAAAATTATAATATGGGGAGAAATTACACTGAGGGGGAGAAAATTATAATATGTATCTTTGGGGGAAATATATATTCTATTTCTTTTTACTCTTATGTTCTTCCATAGTTTAACTTTGATACATTTGAGAGTTATGATCTAAACACACTGAGAAATTTCATTAGATGTATTTTACTCTGATTCATTAAAGTTTATTCTGGGTTATAATGCCATAATTTGTGATTATCAATATAAGGACCTAGCCTTAAAAAATTAAATAATATTGAATTAAAAAAATAATTCACATTGAGGATCTTTTCAGGTTTAGAGTTTTAGAGAATTAGGACATAACTATTACATCTCAAAAGATTACAAGGTAGAAACTTCTACAAGGTTTCCATTTTATTCATAAAATAAAAACTCTTGAAAAAAAGAGTCATGTATGGTTCCATGTTTTTGACAGCATGACTTTTCCTTGATCTCATCCTTGACCCTATTCATCTTTAAGTCCTGTGAAAACATTTCAAAACATGGGATGAGCATAAAAAGATCAGTAAGGGTTATAAAGCAAAGAATGAAAACATTTTTTTCATAAACACATACAAAACATGAAATCTTTTACTTACCTTGTGAAATCATAATATTTATGAAATACACATAGAAATCATAAATCATAAAGGTAACTTGTGGCATCCATATCATACTTACATTGTAGCTATCATAGCTATATAGGGAGTTACTTTGGAATACCCATCACAGTATATTCCCTAAATCTCTTAGGAGAAACATTCATGTTTACCTCCATCATGTTACCCAATGCATTGGAGAGCTATCTCGGGCTCACCCGCCCCAGGTTAATCATGGAACCACCCGTATACGTAAATAATGACCAAGAACCATAACATGATCATAACACATAACATAAGCATAAAGGAAAGATAACATTTCCACAGTGCAATAGAAAAATATCATTTCAAGATATTGAAATAATAAATCCATTTTCAAAATCATTTTCAATAAGAAAATACATAAAAAGAGTATATGGTATTTATTTTTCCTTTTAAAAACATTTTGGCTTGTTAAGGAAGCCAACGATCAAATAATACTCGCGGCGGCGGAAAGGTCGTTGTCACGGCTTATGTAAAAAACATTCCTTTTTTTATTTTAGTAAAACACTTCATACAAAAATATTCCCTTTGAATGAAATGAAAAGTCAAAGGTGTTTATACAGTGTATAAAAGAAAATTGTGTATTAAAATACAATACACCTCAATGAAAGGAGATTGAGATGAAGTCCCTTACCTCATGTCCGACTTGACTCGATCGTTCTTTAATCTCCTGAATAATAAACTAAAGTTAATTTCTACTTGCTTAAGAAACTTTTTCAATTTTATTATCCCTTTTATATCACTTATTACCATGTTATAAATAGTATGCAATCATTTAAGTTAATAATGTTCATTTTGTCGATATTTGGTACTTGAGTCAAAAATGGACTTCTTATAATTACATGTTGTTCATGTGGTAAAAGGTTCATTATATCCAGAATTATATTCATGATTTGGGTATCATATATATCATATATATCCATCATATACATTTATTTATAATAGTACATAACATTTAGAGGTAAGAAATGAAATGCACCGTTCATGGAGACGGTAAGCCGTACGTACACATGAACGCTACTTTCATTTCTATTTATTATTTTAATGGAATTAAAACATAATGATACATAGGTATATTATAATTCCAGTATAATATAATATATATTATTATTAACTCCATCCTTTATACATCCCACATAAGGCATTAACGAATCACATCACTTTAAGGGGGCGGTAGTCCGCACTTCCTCAAATGAGATTATCGTATTTACCCACTACGGAAACCATAAAGGTGTGCTATAAATGGGAATTAAAGAAGAATAAGGAAATCATAAACATAATATATATCATATATAAATATAGTTCCATCATAATGTCCACCATGAGAGGCGGTAAGATGTAATTGAACAATCATCATTTCGTGAGGCCTTAGTTTGTCATCCACAGAAACATTATGTTCTTCATCCATTAGATGGAGGTGTGTGTAAGTGTAGTTAGAATACTTCTCATAAAAACATCATAGTATATTTAGAATACTGGTGTTGTTACAAAATAAAGTAATAAAAATATTTTAGGGGTTGGAGAAGTAAAATAAAAGAAAACAAATTAAGAGAAACCGTTGCCTTTAATTTGGGTAACTCCATTTGGTTTGAACTAAAAGGACTTCTTGAAGTGCCTTCTGCCTAAGGTAAGGCTTCTAGGAGGAGTAGAGGGATGTATAGAGCTTAATTGGGCAGATTTTGGATGATCCAAATGGCTTTAGAGGTGTGAGTAATTGGTTAGAAATGGTCTCCTTTTATAAGGGGGAGGAGGGTCTCTTTAGGAAAGTGTGAAAATATTAATTTATAATATAATGATATTCGGTTTCTAAAGGTCCAAAAAAAATTATAGTCTAAGATAAGATGAGTCATGGTAGAAATAAAATCATCCAATCAGAATTTGAGATGTTTTGGATAATATTTTAATCATTATAAGCTTATTTATTTAAATCCTTTATTAATGAGGTAAATACTGCATCATTATTATGTCATAAATAATTTAATTTATTTATTGTCTAAAAATTATAAAAAAATACCATGATGTAGGAAATATTTTTATCTTTCCAATAAATATTTATAGTCTAAAATAGGAATTATATAACACCATATAAAAATTAATTATTAAAAGATATTTGCTTTTGTCATTTTTGCCTTTACATTAAATTAATTAATCTAAAGTGTCATTATCTTTCATAAGTGGCTCCATGGGGTCCCAAAATCGACCCAAGGATTCCCATGGTTGGCCACTACTCATAAAATATGGTTTGGACAAGTGTTAAGGTAATTTTGAATTATTATAATATTCTTTTAACCTTGAATTACCCTATTTACCTTTAACTACGGTAAATAAAAGTCAAAAGTTACTATTCACCAAAAATTATTTTCATCTTAATGAACCACATTTTTACTTCTTGATAATAACCATGTATGTCGGATTTTTAAAATTAAATACACAGAAGAGGTAAAATTTCATTTAAATGAAAAACTCAGTTTTTTTAACTACCACTAAGTGGTTTCACTATTCATCAAAAATTGAAGTTTTATAGAAAAATAACAAAAATTCAGCCTAAGCTATATTTGATATTCAAAATTCAAAAATTATGTCTATTTTTCCAAATTGAAAACATAGAAGTGGGATTAATTAATTTTAAAATTAATTCCCGTTATCAAAACAAATAGCGTATTTTTAAGAATCAATAACTATCAAAAGATTGATACTTGTTTATGTCTAATTTCAAAGTGAAATTAATTCCAATGACCAAAATTGTATTAAATGGTAAAAATATATTTTAATTTCACTTTAAAACCAATTAAAAAGATAATCTAACCATATAAATAAATTAGATTAAAAGGCACTTTTGAATTCAAATACAATATTTCTCACTATTCATTAGAAAATGAACTTTATCGGAAAAATTCCAAAAAATTGCACAAAGTAAATTTTTATGTCCCCATTCTAAATAATGATTTTATTTGGTCATATAGAATGTATTAAAGTGAAAAAAACTAGATTTCATAAAGGTTCATCATTAAAAGGTGATAAATCGGCCTTTTAATGTAAATTATGCTTAAAATTAGATTCATTCACATTTTAAGCCTCTAACTTTTATTGGATAAATGTAAATACATTTAAAAAACATGTATAATCATATTGTAGTTAGTTTTGTTCAATCCCACCAATACAACAGCTATGAGTTAACTGCCATTTAAAATAATAATATAATATTATTAGTGTGTAATGTAAGATTCCAAAGAAACCCGTTGTTGCGTATCGGGTATGCTATCGAACATAGAAACCCCTTTAAAGTAAAATTAATATTTAATTCACAAATATTAATAAATATGAAATATGTCTTATTATTCATTTACTTGGGATGTTACATCATTCCCCCCTTTTGGGAATTGCGTCCTCGCAATTTTTATTCACTTATCAAAATAAGTGGGGTTATTTATCCCACATAGCATTTTAAAATTACCACATTTCCTCTTCAACCATATGGTTTTTCCAAACAACATTTACGTGGTGAATTACCTTATTCCGCAACACTTGCTTTTACGGTCAAGAATCTGGACTGGTTGTTTTTCATAAGAGAGATTCTCTTCCAACTGAACTACCTCTGGGCTCAAAACATGAGATGGATCTGGTATATACTTTCTCAACATCGAAACATGAAAAACATTGTGTAGCTGGGATAAAATTGGAGGTAAAGCCACTCTATACCCAACTGATCCAACTTTCTCCATAATTTCATAAGGTCCAATGAACCTCGGACTCAACTTTCCCTTCTTACCAAAACGCATCACACTTTTCCATGGAGAAACTTTGAGAAAGACATGATCACCTACCTCAAAAGAAAGATCCTTCCTCCAGTTATCTGCATAACTTTTTTGTCTGCTCTAATCTGTTCTCATGTGCTTCTGAATCAACTGAACTTTCTCTGCCATCTCTTCTAGCAATTTTGGTCCCATCGGCTTCCTTTCACCTACTTCATCCCAAAAAGGTGGAGTTTGACAACGCTTTCCATATAATGCCTCAAATCGAGCCATCTGTATACTGGAATGAAAGCTATTATTATAAGAAAATTTAACCAAAGAAAGATGTTGGTCCCAACTTACATGGTAATCCATCGAGCAAGCACGTAACATATCTTCCAAGGTCTGAATTGTTCGTTCTGACTGCCCATCTGATTGAGGATGAAAAGCTGTAATAAAATTTAATTTAGTACCCAATGACTTCTGAAGGCCTTTCCAAAATTTAGAAGTGAACCTGGTATCACGATCAGATACAATAGAGAGGGGAACTCCATGCAACCTGACTATATCTTTAACATACAACAGAGTAAGTTGATCTAGAGAAAAAGTATCTCTAATAGGAAGGAAATGAGCTGATTTAGTCAATCGGTCAACTATAACCCAGATTTCATTATTACCTAGAGATGTCTTTGGTAATCCCACAACAAAGTCCATGGATATATTTTCCCATTTCCACTTTGGCACTGGTAGAGGCTGAAGCATCCCTTTCGGTAACTACCGCTCTGCTTTAACCTGCTAACAAGTGAAACACTTCACAGTAAAATCAGTAATATCTCTTTTCATTCCATCCCACTAGTAATACTTTCGAAGATCTCTGTACATCTCAGTACTTCTAGTATGAACTGAAAACGGAGAAATTATGAGCTTCACATAACAACTCATTCTTCAACTGTGAATCACAAGGCACACAAAATCTCTTTCCAAATCTAAAAACACAATCATTATCAACGTTGAAATCAAGCTACTTACCCTTCTGAACCAACACAACATTTTTCTGCAACTCACTGTCTTCCTTCTGCACTTGCTTAATTCTGTCTGATAGAGATGATTTCACTGACACCTGAAACAAAACAGAATAATTTCCTGCAACAACAACTTCTATGCCAAAGTTCATCAAATCAAAATCATAGGATCTCGTTCCAAATGTAACATGGTTAATGATGTATTACTTTTTCGACTCAAAGCATTAGCCACATTATTTGCTTTACCCAAATGATAAAGGATCATGAAATCATAATCCTTGATTAATTCCAACCATATCCTCTGTCTCATGTTCAATTATTTCTGAGTGAATATATACTCCAAACTTTTGTGATCAGTATATATTTCACACTTCACAATATACTAATGATGCCTCCAAATTTTTAAAGCAAAAACAACAGCAACTAATTCCAAATCATGTGTAGGGTAATTTAAATCATGTGGTTTCAACTGACATGAAGCATAAGCAAGTACCTGATCATTCTGCATTATGACACAACCCAGTCCTTTCAACGAAGCATCATTGTAGATAAAAAAATCACCATTTCTGGAAGGCAGTTCCAAAACTGGAGCATTCACCAATATTCTTTTCAATTCCTAAAAACAATCATCACATACTTTTGTCCAGATGAACTTAACACCTTTTAGAGTTAACTTAGTCATTGGACTAGATAACCGTGCAAATATTTCAACAAACCTCTGGTAATAACCTTCCAAACCAAGAAAACTACAGATCTCGGTTATATTTGTGGGTCTTGGCCATTCTTCAACAACTTAGTTTTTAGCAGGATCAATAGTTATGCCATTTTTTGAAATAATGTGACCAAGGAAAGAAATTTGTTGTAACCAAAATTCACACTTGCTGAATTTCCCAAACAATTTATTTTCTTTTAAGGTTTGCAAGACAACCCTTAAATTAATTTTATGTTCCTATTTACTTTTAGAATAAACCAAAATATCATCAATGAACAAAACTACAAACTTATCCAATAACTCATGGAAAATTCTATTCATAAGATCAATGAATACAGCAGGTGCATTGGTTAACCCAAAAAGCATAACTACAAATTCATAATGGCTATATCTAGTACGAAATGTGGTCTTCAGAACGTATGCTTATTTTAATTTCAACTAATGGTACCCTGACCTCAAGTCAATCTTTTAAAAATACAGAGCTCCCAGGAGCTGATCAAACAAATCATCGATATGAGGAAAATGATACTTATTCTTAACAGTTATGTTATTTAATGTTCTATAATCAATGCAAAGTCTCATTGAACCATCTTTCTTTTTAACAAACAAGACAGGAGCACCCCATGGTGATGTGCTAGGTCAAGTGAAACCTTTATCTAATAACTCCTGCAATTTCTTCTTTAACTCCAAAAGATCAATTTGAGCCATTCGATAAGAGGGTTTTGAAATTGGCTTAGCATCAGGAACTAAGTCAACAGTAAATTCAACTTCCCGATCTGGTATAATACCAGGAAAATCATTAGGAAAATTATCAAGGTACCCATTTACCACTGGAACATCATTAATCTAAATAGTTCCTTTATTTTCAACAATATGTGCAAGGTAACATTCATTTCTATCTTTTACTAGTTTCTCAGCTTCCTGATATGTTATCAGCAGAAAGGGTTCATTTTTGTATACAAACTAAAAATCATTCAGAAAAGAAATATCTCTAGCTCTACAGTCAATCTTATCCTGATAAACAAAAAGCCAATCCATGCCCAAAATAACATCAAACTCTACTAGAGTCAAAACAATAAGGTTTGCAGGTAGATTCTTTCCACCCACAAGGACATGAATGTTCTTATGTTTTCTTTTTGTCTCAACATTTCCTCTATGTGTTTTTACCATAAGTTATGTATTCATATCTTGAGATGGAATTCCCAATTTACTAGAAAACTTCTCAGAAATGAAAGAGTGTGTAGATCCTGAATCAAACAACACATTGACATAATCTGAACAAACAAACAGTGTACTTGACACAACTTCATTTGATGGCCTGACATCTGCTGAAGTAGTTACAAAGGATTTCACCACCCATTTCTGCTTATAGTCTGGTGGCTTTCCTTTGGTTGAGTTCTTTTTTGGACACTCATTTGAATAATGACCCATTTTATTGCACTTAAAAAATTTTACAGACTGTAAATCAGATTTTGTCTTACCATTACACTGATCTTTTTCAGTGCAATTTCGAGCCTTATGCCCCATTTTACCACATCGGCAGCACTTACCAGAATTCAAAAGACATTCCCCAACATGCTTTTTACCATAATTTTCACAAATTGTAAACTTAATTTTCTTACCATTAGACTTTTTTGAAGAGTTATTCCCTTTCGCCTGCCACCTCAACCTCTTATTCTGTTGTTTTTCAAAGAATACCTGATCATTAGAAAACTCCATTTCCACCTTCTCCGCACAACGAACTAGTTTTTAATAACTTTTGAACTCACAAGAAGATAAATCCCTTCAATACTTTGGCTTTAATCCTGAGTAAAAATGGTTGATTTTACTATCAAGTTCTCGTATGAAATTTGGAGCATACCTTTCCAGTCGAGTGAGTTTTTATTCATACGCACCCACTGAGTCATCCTCTTGCCTCAATTCCAGGATTTTTTTTTTCCATTCTAAGATGAACCACCTTAGGAAAATATTTCTCAAGAAACATACCTTTGAATTCATCCCAATCAAGAGCATCAATCTCTTCACTATCCCTTATATTTTTCACCATCGACCACCACTGATCAGATTCACCTTCAAAACGGTAAACAACAAGACTAGCCTTTTGATGTTCTAAACAACCCATGACATTGAAAATATTTTCCAGTGATTTAATCCACCCTTTAGCTAGTACAGGGTCAGATGATCCTTTGAATGATGGGGGATGTTGCCTCATGAAATGCTCCACTACTGACATGTTCCTCTGTGGTTGATTTGGCTGATCTCGTACATGGATACCACCACCATTTATATCCTGAGTCAACGGTGCCATCGCTGCAAAAAACTATATAGTTTCGATTCTGACCATCTCAGGTTACTGATTTGGATGGTTGTCTTCCTCCTGATGTCATCCCAACACAACTTCCATATTTCCTCTACGGGAAACCATTCTGAACACAAAAATATCTTAGGCAAAGCAACATGGTAATCTGTAAATGCTATATAATGTCAATATTAACATAAATTACTTTATGGATATTACTTTAACAATACACTAACACCTAAAGTTATCTAAACTGACCTCTGATACCAACTATAAGAACCCGACCTTAAAACATTACATAATATTGAATTAAATGAATAATTCACATTGAGGATCTTTTAAGGATTAGAGTTTTAGAGAATTATGACATAACTATTACATCTCAAAAGATTACAAGGTAGAAACTTCTACACAGTTTCCATTTTTTTCATAAAATAAAAACTCTTGAAAAAAGAGTCATGTCTAGTTCCATGTTTTAGACAGCATGACTTTTCCTTGATCCCATCCTTGACCCTATTCATCTTTAAGTCCTCTGAAAACATTTCAAAACTTAGAATGAGTATAAAAAGCTCAATAAGGGTTATAAAACAAAGAATGAAAACACTTGTTCATAAATACATACAAAACATGAAATATTTTACTTACCTTGTGAAATCATAAGATTTATGAAAGACACATAGAAATCATAAATCATAAAGGTAACTTGTGGCATCCATATCATACTTACATTGTAGCTATCACAACTACATAGGGAGTTACTTTGGAATACCCATCACGGTATATTCCCTAAATCTCTTAGGAGAAACATTCATGTTTACCTCCGTCACGTTACCCAATGCATTGGAGATCTATCTTGGGCTCACCCGCCCCAGTTTTATCACGGAACCACCCATATACGTAAATAATTCCCAAGAACCATGACATGATCATAACACATAACATAAGAATAAAGGAAAGATAACATTTCCACATTGCAATAGAAAAATATCATTTCAAGATATTGAAATAATAAATCCATTTTCAAAATCATTTTCAATACCAAAATACATAAAAAGAGTATATGGTATTTATTTTTCATTTTAAAAACATTCCGGCTTGTTAAGGAAGCCAAAGATCAAATAATACTCGCGGCGGCAGAAAGGTCGTTGTCACCGCTTATGTAAAAAAACTTCCCTTTTTATCTTTTAGTAAAAATATTTGTATAAAAAGATTCTCTTTGAATGAAATGAAAATTCAAAGGTGTTTATACAACGTATAAAAGAAAATCTTGTATTAAAATAGAGTACACTTCAATGAAAGGAGATTGAGATGAAGTCCCTTACCTTGTGTCCGACTTGACTCGATCGTTCTTTAATCTCCTGAATAATAAACAGAAGTTAATTTCTACTTTCTTAAGAACCTTTTTCAAGTTTATTATTCATTTTATATCACTGATTACCATGTTATAAACAGTATGAAATCATTTAAGTTAATAACGTTCATTTTGTCAATACTTGGTACTTGAGTCAAAAATGGACTTCTTATAATTACATGTTGTTCATGTGGTCAAAGGTTCATTATATACAGAATTATATTCATTATTTGGGTATCATATATATCATATATATCTAGAATATACATGTATTTATAATAGTATATAACATTTAGAGGTAAGAAATGAAATGCACAGTTCATGGAGACGGTAAGCCGTACGTACGCATGAACGCTACTTTCATTTCTATTTCTTATTTTAATGGAATTAAAACATAATGATACATGGGTATATTATAATTCCAGTATAATATCATAGATAATATTATTAACTCTATTCTTTATACATCCCACATAAGGAATTAACGAATCACATCACTTTGAGGGGGCGGTAGTCCGCACTTCCTCAAATGAGATTATCATATTTACCCACTATGGAAACCATAAAGGCGTGATATAAATGGAAAGTATAGAAGAATAAGGAAATCATAAAAATAATATATATCATATATAAATATAGTTACATCATAATGACCACCATGACAGGGGGTAAGATGTAATTGAACAATCATCGTTTCGTGAGGCCTTAGTTTTCCATCCACAGAAACATTATGTTCTTCATCCATTAAATGGAGGTGTGTGTTAGTGTAGTTTGAATCAATATCATAACAAAATACTAGTATATTTAGGATACTGGTGTTGTTACAAAATAAAGGAATAAAAAAAAATTAGGGGTTGGAGAAGTAAAATAAAAGAAAACAAATTAAGAGAAAATGTTACCTTTAATTTGAGTAACTCCCTTTGGTTTGAACTAAAAAGACTTCTTGAAGTGCCTTCTTCCTAACTTAAGGCTTCTAGGAGGAGGAGATGGATGTAGAGAGCTTAATTGGGTAGATTTTGGACAAGACAAATGGCTTTATATGTGTGAGGAATTGGTTAGAAATGGTCTCCTTTTATAAGGGGGAGGAGGGGCTCTTTAGGAAAGTGTAAAAATATTATTTTATAATATAATGATATTCGCTGTCTAACGGTCCAAAAAACCTTATAGTCTAAGATAAGATGGCTCATGGTAGAAATAAAATCATCCAATCAGAATTGGACATGTTTTGGATAATATTTTAATCATTATAAAATTATTTATTTAAATCATTTATTAATGAGGTAAATACTACATCATTATTATGTCATAAATATATTAATTTATTTGTTGTCTAAAAATTATAAAAAAATACCATGATGTAGGAAATCTTTTTATATTTCCAATTAATATTTATAGTCTAAAATAGGACTTATATAACACCAAATAAAAATTAATTACTAAATGATATTTTCTTTTGTCATTTTTGCCTTTACCTTAAATTAATTAATCTAAAGTGTCATTATCTTTCATAAGTGGCTCCATGTGGTCCCAAAATCGATCCAAGGATGCACATGGTCATAAAATACTCATTAAATAAGTTTAGGACAAGTGTTAAGGTAATTTGGAATTATTATAATATTCTTTTAACCTTGAATTACCCTATTTACCTTTAACTGCGATAAATAAAAGTCAAAAGTTACTATTCACCAAAAATTATTTTCATCTTAATGAACCAAATTTTACTTCTTGGTAACAACCATGTGTGTTAGATTTTTAAAATTCAATACACAGAATCATTAAAATTTCATTTAAATGAAAAAGTCAGTTTTTTTGACTACCACTAAGTAGTTTCACTATTCATCAAAAATTGAAGTTTTTCAGAAAAATACCAAAAATTCAGATTAAGCTATATTTGATATTCAAAATTCATAAATGATGTCTATTTTTCCAAATTCAAAACATAAAAGTGGAATTAATTAATTTTAAAATTAATTCCCATTATCAAAACAAATAGCGTGTTTTTAAGAATCAATAACTATCAAAAGATTGATACTTGCTTATGTCCAATTTCAAAGTGAAATTAATTCCAATGACCAACATTGGATTAAATGGTAAAAATATATTTTAATTTAACTTTAAAACCAATTAAAATGATAATCTAACCATATAAATAAATTAGATTAAAATGCACTTTGATTTAAAATACAATATTTTTCACTATTCATTAAAAAATGAACTTTATCGGAACAATTCCAAAAAAATTGCACAAAGTAAATTTTGATGTCCCCATTCTAAAGAAGGATTTTATTTGGTCATATAGAATGTATTAAAGTGAAAAAATCTAGATTTAAGAAGGGTTCGCCATTAAAAGGTGATAATCAGCCTTTTAATGTAAATTATACTTAAAATTAGATTCATTCACATTTTAAGCCTCTAACTTTTTTTGGATAAATGTAAATACATTTAACAGACATGTATAATCATATTTTAGTTAGTTTCGTTCATTCCTACCAATACAACGACTAGGAGTTAACTACCATTTAAAATAATAATATTATATTATTTGTGTGTAGCGTAAGATTCCAAAGAAACTCGTTGTTGCGTATCGGGTATGCTATCAAACATAGAAACCCCTTTAAAGTAAAATTAATATTTAATTCAAAAATATTAATAAATATGAAATATGTCTTATTCTTCATTTACATGGGATGATACATCATTCCCCCCTTTTGAGAATTGCATCCTCACTATTTTTATTCACTTGTCAAAATAAGTGGGGGTATTTATCCCTCATAGAATTTTCAAATTCCCACATTGCCTCTTCAACCAAATGGTTTTTCCACAAAACCTTTACCTGGTGAATTACCTTATTCCGCAACATTTTCTCTCTACGGTCAAGAATATGGACTGTTTGTTCTTCATAAGAGATATTCTCTTCCAACTGAACTACCTCTGGGCTCAAAACATGAGATAGATCTGGTATATACTTTCTCAACATCAAAACATGAAAAAAATTGTGTACCTGAGATAAACTTGGAGGTAAAGACACTCTATAGGCAACTGATCCAACTTTCTCCAGAATTTCATAAGGTCTAATGAACCTCAGACTCAACTTTACCTTATTACCAAAACGCATCACACTTGTCCATGGAGAAACTTTGAGAAAGATATGATCACCTACCTCAAAAGAAATATCCTTCCTCCAGTTATCTGCATAACTTTTCTGTCTGCTCTGAGCTGTTCTCATGTGCTTTTGAATCAACTGAACTTTCTCTACCATCTCTTCTACCAATTCTAGTCCCATTAGCTTCCTTTCACCTACTTCATCCCAAAAAGCTGTAGTTCGACAATGCTTTCCATATAATGCCTCAAATCGAGCCATCTGTATACTGGAATGAAAGATGTTATTATAAGAAAATTCAACCAAAGAAAGATGTTGGTCCCAACTTCCCTAGTAATCCATCGAGAAAGCACATAACATATACTCCAAGGTCTGAATTTTTCATTCTGACTGCCCATCTGATTGAAGATGAAAAGCTGTACTAAAATTTAATTCAGTACCCAATGACTTCGGAAGGACTTTCCAAAATTTAGAAGTGAACCCGGTATCACGATCAGATATAATGGAGAGGGGAACTCCATGCAACCTGACTATCTCTTTAACATACAACCGAGCATGTTGATCTAGAGAAAAAGTATCTCTAATAGGAAGGAAATGAGCAGATTTAGTCAATCGGTCAACTATAACCCAGATTGCATTATTACCTCAAGATGTCTTTGGTAATCCCACAACAAAGTCCATGGATATATTTTCCCATTTCCACTCTGGCACCGGTAGAGGTTGAAGAATCCCTTTTGGTAACTTTCGCTCTGCTTTAACCTGCTAACAAGTCAAACACTTCACAGTAAAATCAGCAATATCTCTTTTCATTCCATCCCACCAGTAATACTTTCGAAGATCTCTGCACATATTAGTACTGCCAGGATGAACTGAAGATGGATAACTATGAGCTTCACATAACAACTCATTCTTCAACTGTGAATCACAAGGCACACATAATCTCTTTCCAAATCTCAAAACACAATCATCATCAACATTGAAATCAGACAACTTACCCTTCTGACCAACACAACCTTTTTCTGCAACTCACTATCTTCCTTCTGCGCTTGCTTAATTCTATCTGATAGAGATGATTTCACTGACACCTGAAACAAAACAGAAGAATTTCCTGCAACAACAACTTCTATTCCAAAGTTCATCAAATCAAAAACCAAAGGATCTCATTCCAAACGTAACATGTTTAATGATGTATTACTTTTTCGACTCAAAGCATCAACCACTTTATTTGCTTTACCCGGATGATAAAGGATCATGCAATCATAATCCTTGATTAATTCCAACCATCTCCTCTCTCTCATGTTCAATTATTTCTGAGTGAATATATACTTTAAACTTTTATGATCAGTATATATTTCACACTTTAGAATATAATAATTATGCCTCCAAATTTTTAATGAAAAAATAACAGCAGCTAATTCCAAATCATGTGTAGGGTAATTTAAATCATGCGGTTTCAACTAATGTGAAGCATAAGCAATTACCTGATCATTCTGCATTAGGACACAACCCAATCCTTTCAACGAATCATCATTGTAGATAACAAACTCACCATTTCTAGAAGGCAGTGCCAAAACTAGAGCATTCACCAATCTTCTTTTCAATTTCTGAAAACAATCATCAAGTTCTTTTGTCCAGATGAACTTAACACCTTTTCGAGTTAACTTAGTCATTGGACTATATAACCGTGCAAATTTTTCAACAAACCTCTGGTAATAACCTGACAAACCAATAAAACTACAGATCTTGGTTATATTTGTGGGTCTTGGCCATTCTTCAACAACTTTTGTTTTAGCAGGATCAACAATTATGCCATTTTTTGAAATAATGTGACCAAGGAAAGAAATTTGTTGTAACCAAAAATCACACTTGCTGAATTTCCCAAACAATTTATTTTATTTTAAGGTTTGCAAGACAACCCTTAAATGAATTTCATGTTCCTCTTTACTTTTGGAATAAACCAAAATATCATCAATGAACACAACCACAAACTTATCCAAGAACTCACGAAAAAATGTATTCATAAGATCCATGAATACAAAAGGTGCATTGATTAACCAAAATGGCATAACTACAAATTCATAATGGCCATATCTAGTACGAAACACGGTCTTCGGAACATCTTCTACTTTTACTTTCAACTGATGTTACCCCGACCTCAAGTCAATCTTCGAAAAATACTGATATCCCTAGAGCTGATCAAAAAAATCATCGATATGATGCAAAAGATACTTATTCTTAACAGTGATGTTATTGAATGCTCTATAATCAATGCAAAGTCTCATTGAACCATATTTCTTTTTAACAAACAAGACAGGAGCACCCTATGGTGATGTGCTAGGTCGAATGAAACTTTTTTCTAATAACTCTTAAAATTGCTTCTTTAACTATAAAAGTTAAATTTGAGCCATTCGATAAGGGGGTTTTGAAATTGGCTTAGCATTAGGAACTAAGTCAACAGTAAATTCAACTTCCCGATCTGATATAATACCAGGCAACTCATCAGGAAAAACATCATGGTACTCATTTACCATTGGAACATCATTAATCTGAACAGTTCCTTTATTTTCAATAATATGTGCAAGGTAACATTCATTTCCATATTTTACTAGTTTCTCATCTTCCTGATATGTTATCAACAACAAGGGTTCATTTTTGTATACAAACTGAAAATCATTCTGAAAAAAAACCTCTTTAGCTCAGAATTCAATCTTAGCCTGATAAACAGAAAGCCAATCCATGACCAAAATAACATCAAACTCTACTAGAGGCAAAACTATAAGGTTTTCAGGTAGATTCTTTCCACACACAAGGACAAGAATGTTCTTATGTTTTCTTTTTGTCTCAACATTTCTTCTAGGTGTTTTTACCGTAAGTTCTATATTCATATCTTGAGATGTAATTCCCAATTTACTAGAAAAATTCTCAGAAATCAAAGAGTGTGTAGACCCTGAATCAAACAACACATTGGCATAATCTGAACAAACAAACAGTGTACCTGAGATAACTTCATTTGATCGACCGACATATACTAAAGTAGTTGCAAAGGATTTCACCACCCCTTTCTGCTTGTATTCTGGTAGCTATCCTTCAGCTGAGTTCTTTGTTGGACACTCATTTTCATAATGACCCATTTCATTGCACTTAAAACATTTTACTGACTCTAAATCATATTTTGTCTTACCATTTCCCTGATCTTTTTCAGTGTAATTTCGACCCTCATGCCCCATTTTACCACATTGGTAGCACTTACCAGAATTCAAAAGACATTCCCCAGCATGCTTTTTACCAGAATTTTCACAAACTGTAAACTTAAGTTTCTTACCATTGGACTTTTTTGAAGAGTTCTTCCCTTTATACTGCCACCTCGACCTCTTATTCTATTGTTTGTCAAAGAATACATGATCATAAACAAACTCCATTTCCACATTCTCCGCACAAAGAACAAGTTTTTCATAAATTTTGAACTCATGAGAAGCTAAATCCCTTCAATACTTTGGCTTTAATCCTGAGTAAAAATGATTGATTTTACTATCAAGATCTCATATGAAATTTGGAGCTTACCTTGCCAGTTGAGTGAATTTTTCTTCACAAGCAGCCACTGAGTCATCCTCCTACCTCAATTCCAGGAATTGTTTTTTCATTCAAAGACAAACCACCTTAGGAAAATATTTCTCAAGAAACATACCTTTGAATTCATCCCAATCAAGAGCATCAATCTCCTAACTATCCCTGATATTTTTCACCATCGACCACCACTGATCAGATTCACCTTCAAAATGGTAAACAACAAGACTAACCTTTTGATGTTATGAAAAACCCATGACATCAAAAATATTTTCCAATACTTTAATCCACCCTTCAGCTAGTACAGGGTCAGATAATCCTCTAAATGATGGGGGATGTTGCCTCATGAAATGCTCCACTACTGACATGTTCCTCTATGGTTGATCTGGCTGATCTCATACATGGATACCACCACCATTTATAGCCTAAGTCAACTATTCCATCACTGTAACAAAATATTTAGTTCAGATTATGACCATCTCAGGTTTCTAATTTGGAAGTTTGTCTTCCTCCTGATGTCGTCCCAACATAGCTGCCCTATTTCCTCTATAGAAAACCATTCTGAACACAAAAATTATTTGGCAAAGCAACATGGTAATCTTTAAATGCTATATGATGTCAATATTAACATAAATTACTTTATGGATATTACTTTAACAATACCCTAACACCTAAATTTATCTAAACCGACCTCTGATACAAACTATTAGGACCCAGCCTTAAAATATTACATAATATTTAATTAAACGAATAATTCACATTGAGGATATTTTAAGGTTTAGGGTTTTAGAGAATTAGGACATAACTATTACATCTCAAAAGATTACAAGGTAGACACTTCTACACAGTTTCCATTTTTCTTCATAAAATAAAAACTCTTGAAAAAAAGAGTCATTTCTAGTTCTATGTTTTAGATAACATGAATTTTCCTTGATCCCATCCTTGACCCTATTCATCTTTAAGTCCTGTGAAAACATTTCAAAACTTGGGATGAGCATAAAAATCTCAATAAGGGTATAAAACAAAAAATGAAAACATTTGTTCACAAATATACACAAAACATGAAATATTTTACTTACCTCGTGAAATCATAAGATTTATGAAAGACACATAGAAATCATAAATCATAAAGATAACTTGTGGCATCCATATCAAACTTACCTTGTAGCTATCACAGCTACATAGGGAGTTACTTTGGAATACCCATAATGGTATATTCCTTAAATCTATTAGGAGAAACATTCACATTTACCTCCGTCACGTTACCCAATGCATTGGAGAGCTATCTCAGGCTCACCCACCTCAGGTTTATCACAGAACCAACCGTATACGTAAAAAATTCCCAAGAACCATAACATGATCATAACACATAACATAAGCATAAAAGAAAGATAACATTTCCACATTGCAATAGAAAAATATCATTTCAAGATATTGAAATAATAAATACATTTTCAAAATAATTTTCAATACCAAAATACATAAAATGAGTATATGGTATTTATTCTTACTTTTAAAAACATTCCGGCTTGTTAAGGAAGCCAAAGATCAAATAATACTCGCGGCGGTGGAAAGGTCATTGTCACCGATTACATAAAAAAACATTCCTTTTTGTCATTTAGTAAAATGCTTAGTATAAAAAGATTCCCTTTTAATGAAATGAAAATTCAAAGGTGTTTATATAGTGTATAAATGAAAATCATGTATTAAAATACAATACGCCTCAATGAAAGGATATTGAGACGAAGTCCCTTACCTCGTGTCCAACTTGACTCGATCATTCTTTAATCTCCTGAATAATAAACAAAAGTTAATTTCTACTTTCTTAAGAACCTTTTTCAAGTTTATTATTCCTTTTATATCACTTATTACCATGTTATAAATAGTATTCAACCATTTAAGTTAATAACGTTCATTTTGTCGATATTTGGTACTTGAGTCAAAAATAGACTTCTTATAATTACATGTTGTTCATGTGGTCAAAGGTTAATTATATCCAGAATGATATTCATGATTTTTGTATCATATATATCATATATATCCAGAATATACATGTATTTATAATAGTACATAACATTTAGAGGTAAGAAATGAAATGCACCGTTCATGGAGATGGTAAGTCGTACGTACGCATGAACGCTACTTTCATTTATATTTCTTATTTTAATGGAATTAAAAAATAATGATACATAGGTAGATTATAATTCCAGTATAATATCATATATAATATTATTAACTCTATCCTTTATACATCCCACATAAGGCATTAAAGAATCACATCACTTTGAGGGGGCGGTAGTCCGCACTTCCTCAAATGAGATTATCGTATTTACCCACTATGGAGACCATAAAGGCATGCTATAAATGGGAAGTATATAAGAATTAGGAAATCATAAACATAATATATATCATATATAAATACAGTTCCATCATAATGGCCACATTTAGAGGCGGTAAGATGTAATTGAACAATCATCGTTTTGTGAGGCCTTAGTTTGTCATCCACAAAAACATTATGTTCTTCATCCACTAGATGGAGGTGTGTGTAAGTATAGTTGTAATAATTCTCATAAAAACATCCTAGTATATTTAGGATACTGGTTTTTTTACAAAAGAAAGTAATAAAAAGATTTTAGGGGTTGGAAAGTAAAATTAAAGAAAACAAATTAAGAGAAATTGTTACCTTTAATTTGGGTAACTCCCTTTGGTTTGAACTAAAAGGACTTCTTGAAGTACCTTCTGCCTAAGTTAAGGCTTATAGGATTATAAGAGGGATTTATAGAGCTTAATTAGGCATATTTTGGATGATCCAAATGTCTTGAGAGGTGTAAGGAATTGGTTAGAAATGGTCTCCTTTTATAAGGGGGGAGGGGCACTTTAGGAAAGCGTGAAAAAATTATTTTATAATATAATGATATTCGGTTTCTAAAGGTCCAAAAATAATTATAGTAGAATATAATATGACTAATGGTCTAAATAAAATCATCCAATTATAATTGGACATGTTTTGGATAATATTTTAATCATTATAATCTTATTTATTTAAATCATTTATTAATGAGGTAAATACTGCATCATTATTATGTCATAAATAATTTAAATTATTTGTTGTCTAAAAATTATAAAAAAAATACCATGATGTAGGAATTGTTTTTAGCGTTCCAATTCATATTTATAGTCTAGAATAGGACTTATATAACACCATATAAAAATTAATTACTAAAAGATATTTGCTTTTGTCATTTTTGCCTTTACATTAAATTAATTAATCTAAAGTGTCATTATCTTTCGTAAGTGGCTCCATGGGGTCCCTAAATCGACCCAAGAATGACCATGGTCGGCCAATACTCATCCAATAAGGTTAGGACAAGTGTCAAGGTAATTTTTAATTTTTATAATATTCTTTTAACCTTGAATTACCCTATTTACCTTTAATCACGGTAAATAAAAGTCAAAAGTTACTATTCACCAAAAATTAGTTTAATCTTAATGAACCAAATTTTACTTCTTGATAACAACCACATATATAGTATTTTTGAAATTCAATACACAGAAGTATTAAAATTTCATTTAAATGAAAAAGTCATTTTTTTTAACTACCACTAAGTGGTTTCACTATTCATAAAAATTGAAGTTTTTTAGAAAAATACCAAAAATTCAGCCTAAGCTATATTTGATATTACAAATTCAAAAATGATGTCTATTTTTACAAATTCAAAACATAGAAGTGGAATTAATTAATTTTAAAATTAATTCTCGATATCAAAATAAATAGCATGTTTTTTAGAATCAATAACTATCAAAAGATTGATACTTGTTTTTGTCCAATTTCAAAGTGAAATTAATTCCAATGACCAACATTGGATTAAATGGTAAAAATATATTTTAATTTCACTTTAAAACCAATAAAAATGATAATCTAACCATATAAATAAATTAGATTAAAAGGCACTTTTGAATTAAAATACAATATTTCTCACTATTCATTAAAAAAATGAACTTTATCAGAAAAATTCTAAAAAATTTTACAAAGTAAATTTTGATGTCCCCATTATAAAGAATGATTTTATTTGGTCATGTAGAATGTATTAAAGTGAAAAAAACTAGATTTAAGAGGGGTTCGCCATTAAAAGGCGATAAATCGGCCTTTTAATATAAATTATGCTTAAAATTAGATTCATTCACATTTTAAGCCTCTAACTTTTATTGGATAAATGTAAATACATTTAACAAACATGTATAATCATATTGTATTTAGTTTCATTCAATCCCGCCAATACAATGGCTAGGAGTTAACTACCATTTAAAATAATAATATTATATTATTAGTGTGCAACGTAAGATTCCAGAGAAACCCGTTGTTGCGTATCGGGTACGCTATCGAACATAGAAACTCCTTTAAAGTAAAATTAATATTTAATTCACAAATATTAGTAAATATGAAATATGTATTATTCTTTATTTACTTGGGATGTTATAATCAAAAAGGGGGAGATTGTTGGACTCACTTGTTTTGATAATCTCTATTATGTTTAGATAAACTTTGATAATCCCAGGTAATGTCTATCTATATATTAATTATACTTTCAAGTTATGTCATTATAATAATAAGTTGATATGAATATCAAAATGATCATATCATATCATTGGAATATGTTATTCAATGTTTATTTATGATTATAAATGTTTAACGATGATTAATCTTGATAAGTAACTCAATATGGAAATGAATTGCATAGAACATATACTTTATAAGCATTTATGTTTTAAAGTCACTGATACAGACAGAGCCACCAATAAGAAAAGGTCACCGATAGACTAAGTCTACTGATATACAAGGTCACTGATACAAGTTACCGATAAAATGGAGTTTCTGATAGAGGAAGCTATTGATAGAGAGAGATACCGTTACCGATGTTAACAGCTACTGTTAACAAGGAAGAGCTACCAACAGAAGTTCGCCATTATGAAGAGCTACCAAAAATTGGAGCTACCGATACAAGGTGCTACCGCTACACATGGAGCTACCGATACAAGCAAGCTACCATTACAGAGAGTAACAACTACCGATGCAAGACCTACTGTTACAAGTCCACCGCTACAAGTTCACTGATACAAAGAGCTACCGATGGAAACCAATAACTGTTTCGCTAAACTCTATCTCTCTGTTTGTTTGTTAGAAATAGTCATATTTTGTGCTTTTAATGCAACTGATATTAATTAATGATGTTAGTTGGATGTCAGGAAACCGTACCTCTTACCTGCAGAAGTAATCACGCCTTATGTCTAAAATTAATTAATGATGTTTGTTGGATGTTAGGGAACAGTACCTCGTACCTGCAGAAGTAATCATGACTAATTTTGAACCATCGCATGAGTATAAAAGGAATATCAAAGTTGCATATAAAGTTTGTGATATAGAGAATGCACATATAGATATACAAGAAGAACACACGAAGTACTCGAAGAACACTCATACACATCAAGAACAGAAGTTCAAAAGGAGATTCAAGTGATACAAGGAATACTTTCATATCAAGCTGAACACCTGTACTGGAAGTAAAGGAATAGAACCATGACACTCTATTTTACATAAAACTTCCATAGAAGGACTCAAAGCTTCATCTGCATCAATCCAAAGGAGTCCAGAGCTGCATTGACATCACATAAGAGCATTCTAAAATCATTTATATATTATTGCTCTATTGTGATCATTTTTACTACATTATGAGAAGTGTGTGTGCTTATGTCTATTTGGACACTCAATAATCCTAAGATGAACTGGAGGATACTGATATCCTCACACTAAGATCATTACACCTTTGTGTATCCCATGTAGAAATGTGGTAGAGGTCTGAGGACCTGGACAACCTGTGTGCAGTTGTTGTTGTTTTCCCACGTAGAACTGTGGTAGAGGTATGAGGACCTGGACAGTCTGAGTACTGTTGTAAACCCCGATCCAGGGTGTGGATCAAAGTTATATATAAAATATTTGAGAGGACTAAGTCTCATCTTAAGACTGAACCTCTTGGTTAAAACTATTGTGCATCTTATTTTAGTTTAAACTATTTTCAATATTCCACTACTAATTACTTTGAAATTCAAATTTGTTTTAAAGTAATACTGATAGTTGAACTAGCAAGTTTTTGTAATTATTGTGAACCAGTAAGTTAGTTTCAAAAGATAACTTAATCTTCAAATTAGGTTAACTAAGAAATTATAAATCTTTGATAAATTAATTGAACACTTAAAATATTTATAAATTCACTACAGTTTAACTTGTTTTATGAATTGGGGGATTTCTATATAAATCTTTTAAACAGAAATTTTTAATAGGAACTCAATTCACCCCCCTCTTGAGTATCCATTCTGACCAACAATGTTGATTTTAGAAACATATGTTTTATCAAATAGATATATTTATTATAGGAAAATGATTTGGTGATTAAGTGATAAATATTATTTTGGAAGACATTCTCTCTTTTAGGGTACACTATATGCCTAAGGAAAATAGAATACTATGTGATTTCATTTGTGGAGTAATGGTTGAAATTTTATTTTGGAAGAATCTATGTTTTTACTGTGGACATATGGAAATTTGGGTTATTTATGGAAATGATTAACCTATTATAGAGAGTATGTGATTAGGTTAATTACACTTTAGTATGAGACTTTAAGAGTAGTCGATGTTATTTGGATATGAATGTTAAGATTTACTATAGAAGACTATGTGATTAAATTCATATGAGTTTTGGGTTTTAATCTTTGTTTGGGTTATATTGAAGAATTTTAAGGATAATTGTGTATTGAATGGTCTTGTTGAACTTTGGGTACTATTTGTTGAATTTTGGAGATTAAGAGTAGTATTTATTTTTATAAATAATTATCCTTTTGGGGATTATCTGATCTCGTACTAGCCATTTTGGTTTTGGTTAATATATATTTCATATTTTTTGGATTATGTGATTCTGTAGAAGTTGATTATAGCACTTTTTATGTGACTAAGTTAGCTTAAATACTCATTGTTTGGAGAAAAGATGATTTTGTGGAAGAAATTTAGTAAAGGATGAAAGTCTACATGACAAGTAAGTATGTTTTCCTTATGTTCTTAGTCAAGATAATAAATAAATTCATCAACTTTATGAAAAAGAACTTAAAACAAAAATGTTGTCTATTTAGTTTTCCTACTGGGGAATTAAATACCATTTAACCCATCACATGTTTGTGATTTTCTGGTGGTTAACTTTCTCCTAATCATGTTTTCTATCACTCTCCATCAGAACTTGATGGTGAGTTTCTCTTCCATAGCCATGTTTTTCTACATGGAATCCTAGTATGGGTTATCTTGGGTGACCTTTTTAGTTATCTTTATTTCTTTTAAAGTGATAGTTTTATTGACTCTTTTTCCGATGTGGTGCTTTCAATAAAGTTTCCAAGCCTAATTTTAAAATTGTGTGGACGCAATTTCTAAAATGGGGTAAGGATGTAAGTACCCAGGTATTTATAGAATAATAATTTTTCATATCTACTAATATTTATGAATAATATATTAATTTTCTGTTAAATAGGACACTTTGTTCAATAGCATACTCAACATGAAACAATTATTTTCTATGAAATCTTATATTGCACACAACATTGAGTTATACCAAAAAATAATAATATAATAATATTATTTTAAATGATTGTTAATTCATAGTCATTGTATTACTGGGAATAATAATAACTAACTAAATTATGACTAAACATGTTTATTAAATGTATTTACATTTATCCAATAAATTTTAGAGGCTTAAAATAATAATTAATCTGATTTTAAGCAAGAAATACTCTAATATTATTTAAAAGATCGATTTACCACCTTTTGATAAAGAAACATTTTTAAATATAGTTTGTGTCACTATTATATGTCAAATTTGACAAAATAAACTTATTATTTAGAATCGGGACATCAAAATTTACTTTGGGTAAATGTTTGGTATTTTTCTGATAAAGTTTATTTTTTAATGAATAGTGAAAAATACTACATTTTAAGTCAAAACTGTATTTTAATCTAATTTATTTATATGGTTATATTGTCCTTTTAATTGGTTTTAAAGTTTAATTAGATTATATTTTTATCATTTAATCCAATTTTGGTCATTGGAAGTAATTTCACTTTGAAATTGGACAAAAAAACATGTCAATCTTTTGGTAGTTTTTACTTCTTGAAAACACGCTTTTTGTTTTTGACAACAATAATTAATTTTAAATAAATTATTGAAACTTCTGTGTTTTGAATTTGGAGAAATGGATTTCATATTTGGAATTAATATTTCAAAATTATTTAAATAGGTACCATTTATTTTTAGACATTATGAATAGTAACTTTAGTAAATATTTTATCTACCATGGTTAAAGGGTAAATCTGGTAAATAAGGATAAAAAATAATAGTACAATAATATTAAATTACCCTAACACATGTCCTAACCCTATTGTATTAGATATTTCAGACCATGGGAATCCATGGGTCGATTTTAGGACCCCATGGAGCCACTTCTGTGTGAAAACAATGTTTAATTACTTTTAATTTAAATTTAAGAAAAATATAACCTAAACATGTATGTTTTAATAAAAAAAGTTTATATGGGGTTATATAAGTGATATATTTGACAATAAATAGTAATTAGAAAGATAAAATTTTTACTAAATCATGGTATTTTATTTATAATTTATAGACATAAAATAAATAAATTTATTTTTGACACAATGGTGATTTAGAGATTACCTTATTAATGAAAGATTTAAATTCAAGGACACTGTGTTTAGTCTCAAACCTGATAGTGCCCCATGACCTGATGGTTTCAACAATGGTTTCTTCCAACATTACTGGGATCATATTCATGTGGATGTTTGTAAACTGGTTAAATCTTTTTTCTCCAGTGGTGTTCTTCCTCATGGGATAAACGCTCAATTCCTTACCCTTATTCCTAAAGTGGACAATGCCTCTGAGATTCCCCTTTTCTGACCTATTGCTCTCATCAACACCCTCTATAAAATTATCACCAAAATCCTTGCTAACAGACTCACCTCTATCGCTAATAAAATTGTTTATTGGAATCAATTTGGCTTTATCAAAGGAAGAACAATTCAAGATTGTATTTGCCTCACCTCGTAATGCACTAATATACTGAATAAGGTCACTAGAGGAGGAAGTGTGGCCATCAAATTAGACATCAGGTAATCTTTTGACACCATGGATTGGGGTTTCATTTTAAAGGTGCTCAAAGGATTTGGGTTCAATGATACTTTTACTTCCATGATCTTCACCTTACTTAATTCAGCTTCCATATCTATTCTAGTCAATGGGACCCCTAAAGGATTATTTAAATGCACCAAAGGGGTCAGGCAAGGTGATCCTCTTTCCACCATCCTCTTTGCTATTGCTGAAGACTATTTAAGTAGACTTCTTACGAGCCTTGAGAATCAAAACAAGATTAATCCCATTCAGGCTTCTAGAAATTTAAATATTCCTACCCATCTTTTATATGTTGATGAAATTATTTTATTCTTAAAGGGTGATATAAGGAACATCCAAAACCTCAAAAGTGCCCTAGCCCATTATGAAGACATTTAGGGTCAAGCGATAAGTTGGAACAAATCTTTTGTTTTCTTTGGGAATAACTTTTTCCCCACTAGAAAAATTCACATCATTAATTACTTAGGAATCAAAGAAGGCTCTTTCCCCTTCACATACCTGGGTGTTCCCATATTTTGGGGAAGACCAAAATCCATCTATTTTCACAACATTGTTGATCAAATTACCAATCATATTTCAGCTTGGAAGGGTAAATCTCTTTATATGGATGGAAGAATTTGTCTTGTTAAATCTACGGTGGTCTCCAAGATGGTTTACTCGATGATGGTTTACCATTGTCCTGCTAGTATTCTTAAGAAAATCAATGTTTACATTAAAAACTTTGTCTGGTCTGGTAGTACAATTGAAAGAAAACTTGTCACTATTCCTTGGGTCACTTGTTGCAAACCTTTGGACAAGGGTTGTCTTGGTATTAAGAATCTTAAGCTTTTTAATGAATCTATTCAAGCGAATATGACTTGGAATCTGATCCATAACAACTCTAATTCTTTGGACTTCCTCAAGAAAAGATTTGTTACCAAGATTCGGAATAGAAAACTGGGTTACATCACTTCTTCCATCTGGCCCTACATTAGACATTCTTTCCTTAATATCATGAACAACTCTAGATGGACGGTTAGTGCTAATTCCTCTTTGAATTTCTGGATGGACAACTAGACTGGTGTCTCCTTAATCTCTATGTTGACGTCCAACACTACTCCTGGAAGCACCAACTCCACTATCAGGGATATTGTTAACTCCCATAACATCTCCCTTCCAAATCAAATTAGTCACATAATTTAGAACTATTCTTTTTCTTATAAGGATGATTTCCTCATTTGGTAACCTGCTTTTAATGGAGTCCTTGATTCCAAAAGTTTCTACAAAAACAACTTCAACAATTTTGTTTCTAATTTTGTTTGGTTGAAAGCCTTTAACAAACCTTGGATCAAGCCCTTGAGACTTAATCTTATTTGGCATGTTTCCCATAATAGGGTCCCCACCGATGTGTGCCTTCAATCCTTTGGGATTCCTCTTTGCTCTTAATGTCATCTGTGCAATCAACACCGCGAGGATGCTAACCATTTGTTCTTGTCCTATGCTACAACTGCAACTCTTTGGAATTACACTTCTGACATTTTTGGTTGTAGATTGTCACTTCCCACTACTATCAGCTTTCAATTACATCATTGTGTTAATTTGGACTCTTCTAAGAAAATCAAGAATATTTTTTTGACTGCAGTGGCGGAACTCCTGCATGTGATTTGGTATGACAGAAATAATTTTATTCATAATAATTTCTAATTCAGTATCAATGTAGGTAAAACACGTATTCCCATTGCCATCAAGGTGCTTCTTATCTTCAGAAAGATCATTGTGACAACTCTATTGGTGATTTTGAGATCCTTCACCATCTTTAGATTGCGGGATCTTATAGGAAACCTCGACGCACCATTGAGGTCTTCTGTAAATCTCCGCTTCCAGGATGGATCAAAGTGAATGTCAACATCGCCTCTAGAGGAAACCCGAGTCCGGCAGGTTATGGTGCCATTTTTAGAGACTTTCTTGGTAGATGCCTTGGCTGCTTCTTCGGTGGATGTGGTACGGCCTCGACATTGGAAGCGGAAATGTTGGGAGTGATTCATGCGGTGGACTTTTCCAAACAAAAGGGTTGGAGAAAACTGTGTATTGAATATGATTCAACCACTATTGTTAAAGCTATCTGGAATGGTTTGGTGCACCTTTCATGGCCGCTTACCTCTCAATGGATGAAATTCCTCACTTCACTCATGGATCTCAACTACATTGTCACTCAGGTGTTCCGTGAAGCGAACATGGTTGCTGATAGTCTTTCCAACAAAGGGGTCAACCAAGATATTACCTTGCTGGATGATTTTTTTTGATGTTTCACTCCCCTTTCATAATAAGGATTGTAATAATATTTCGCCTTTCAGAATTTTGTAACTACTCTTCTTTTTTGAGCAATAAAGAGTGCCTTGGTCTTTGACTGAGGCACCACCTCTTATAAAAAAAATGAAAGATTTAAATAAATGATGTTATAAATATTAAAATAAATTTATTTTGAAACTTTTTATGCCATACACGAATTTTATGGATTATTATGACTTGTTATAATTGAATTGATGAAGTGTTTTAGAATTAATAAAGTTTTTATGAATTTTTTAAAAATTCATGATGTGAATAGTATAAAAATTGACATGAATAAGTTTTTAAATAAATCAATATTTTATTAAATGATATAATAGTCCTAAAAATATAATATTAAGACACCTGACATATATGATGTTACAAATGTCATTAACAATACATTTTTGGTTGCTTGGAATTTTATTGTAACTATATTAACCATATTTTATGAATATACAAGAAGACATGGTAAAAGTTAAATAAGTTTACTAAGGGATAAAGATAAAAGATAAGGTTAATTTTATGACCTAAACTTCTCTAAAACCCATTAGTTGAGAGGATTTCGTCCCATACTCATCTGATATTCTAAATATATAACTTTTTTGTTATTATAATTTAAAAATCAATTAATAATAAAATAATACTTTTAAAATTTTCTAAAGTACCCCTCCATCTTATAAAAGGACGCCACCTATAACCCTTACTCACACCTCTCAATCCCTATTTTATCATCTAAACTCTTATCAAATAAGATATAAACATACCTCTCTTCCTCCTAGAACCCTTACATTGGTAAGAAGGTAATTAAATATTTTTATCTTAAATCAAAAGTAGTTACCTGATTTGAGGTAATGTCTTCTCTCAAGATTCTTTCTTTTATTTTCCTTCTCCAACCCCCTAAAATATCTTTATTAAATTATTTTATAAAAAAAATTATATTAAATATACTAGGTTGTTTTATGATAATTATTATAACTAAACTTACACACACCTCCGTCTAATAGGTATAGAACATATTGTTTTTGTGGGCGGCGAACTACTACCTCACGAAACGATGATAGTTCAATCTTATCCTACCACCTCTTATGGTGGTAGTTATGATGTAAATATAATTATATATGATATATATTTTATTTTTTTATTCATATTCTTCAGTAATTCTCATTTAGAACATACCTTTATTCTTTTCATATTATATAAATATGATAATTTCATTTGAGCAAGTGTGGACTACAACCCCCTTCATGCTATACATGGAACATATAAAGGACGGAATTAATAAAATTATTTAATATATATAACATATATATTACACTATAATTATAATATACCTATGTATCATTTAGTTTTTATTCTTTAAATATGAAAAATAAATGAAATTAGTGTTCATGCGTACATACCGCTTACCATCTCCAGGAACAGTGCATTTAATTTCTTATATCCAAATGCTATAGACTATTCTAAATACATATACACTGTATATATATGATATATATGATATCTAAATTATTAATATTATTCTATAGATAAATTAATTTTGACCACATGGATAATTTCTAATTATAACATGTTCATTTTTTACTCAAGTTCCGAACATCGACAAAATGTCTGAAATGAAATCAAATAATTAACTAATTCTTATAGAAAGGTAATAAAGGATAAAAAAAAGAATAATAAACTTGAAAATTTTTCTTAATCAAGTATAAATTAACTTAATATTATTATTCAGGAAGAATAAGGAACATACGAGACCAGTCAGACTCGAGGTTAGGGACTCTGTCTCAATATTTTTTCATTAATGCATATTTTGATAATATACACCTCCTTCTTTTATATAGTGTATAATAAAACCCTTTGAATTTTGATTTAATTCAAATGTAATATTTATTCTATGATTAATTTTACTAAATTACAAAAGGAATGTTTTTAACGTATACGGCGACATCGACCTTTCCACAGTTGTGAGCATTATTTGATATTTGGCTTCCTTAACAAGATGTGATGTTTTTAAATAAAAAATAAACACCATATAAACTTTATACATATTTTGGTATTGAAAATGGTTTTTAAATTTTTTATTACAATTTAAATATATTTAAATTATTTTTCTGTGATTGAAAATGAAATTTTAATATTGAAATGTTTAAATTTCCAATCTTTTATTTGTGATGATTATATAATGATACTTAGACATTTTACAGGTGGTTACATGATAAACCAAATGACGGGTGGTTCTATGATAAACCAAGGATGGGTGGTTACATTATAACCTCCAATGCATTGGCTATGGAAGTCGGCCATATGGATATTCCATTTGTAAGAATGATTTGTGGAAGTTAGCTGTATGGTTATTCCATTTAAGTATGATTATGTCCCGAGTTTACCTTTTATATGCTATATGTTTCTATATATGGTTTTTATGGTAATATTTTGGAAACAAAAGGGTAAGCAATGAGATTTTATTCAGTGAAGAGTATTTACTACTTCATAAAGGTGAAAAGTATTACTTATGATAAAGTTTTCATGGTTTACATGTTGTTTTGAATAAAAAATATTTTTCCTTCTTTATGTATACCTTACTGATCTTTTTATGCTCATCTCAAGTTTTTGAAATGTTTATCATAGGAATTGAGGTGGAATAGGGTCAAGGATGGGATCATGGAAAATTCGTGCTATTTAAAATATGGAACTAAACATGTTTCTTTTTTTAAGATTTTTTATTTTATGAAAACAATGGATACTGGGTAGAAGTGTATACATGTGATATTAAAGTTTTTATGTATAAGTTATGACCTATTTCTCTAAATCTATAAACCTGAAAAGATCCTCAATTTTAATTATTAACTTAATTCAAGATTATGTAATGTTTAAGGCTGGGTCTTTACAGTTGGTATCAGAGGCTGGTTGAGATAACTTTAGAGGTTAGGGTGTTATTCAAGCATGAGTAACATAAATATAATGGTTAGCATATTATAAAGAGTCATAGTTATTTTAGATAAATATAATGAGTTTAATATAATATGAATAAGTATATATTAGTGTTTACCCTCCTCATAAGATAGCAAATGATGATTTTACAGATATACTCACACTGAACGTTTTGGTTTTAGTAAATGGATGGACCTAGCAAGCACCAAAGTAACAATGGATATGAAGGAAACTATGGTGGTTTTCTGAATGATCAACCGAATGAAATGGGAGTTTCAATGAGAACTCTTGTGGTTATTCTTAACCAACTATCTGGAGTCATGATTGGCCACTGATCGTACCACGATTCACTATGTCATTTTCACCCTTACACCATTGTATTAAACTGAATTTGTATTGTAAATTCCAAAAATAATAACAAATTTAATTCCATTTTTGAATCATTTATTTTGTGTTTATTGATATTAAAAAGTCCAATGTTACTTATCTTGAAACTTTCATTGAAGGTGAAGGTGATTTGGAGGGCCCATGATGATGTCCAAAAAAATGGGCCAAACTGCACAGGATCCAAGCACACCAGTGGATTAATTCGCACACTACTACTAGATCGTGCCTCCAATTGGTCTGAAATTTTGTGGGCTGGTCCAAAATTCATTGGGATACATTTAATATGAAGAAACACAAGACTCATTTGGCCATCGAATGTCCTTTCCGACTAGATATTTCCAGCACACCAAATCTCCATGGAGTCAAAAGTGGTGTGATGTGATCAGTACATATCTTGGGATATAGGTGTCCAAATTGTGCCAAACTTTTGGTGGAGATATCCAAGAGGTGGGGATACAAGTTTTTTATTTTTTTAAAATGTATATAAGGCTGTATGGAGGTCTAAAAAACTATGACAAGTGGTTTTAATATTTCTATGTGCTCAAAACAACCTTCCCATTTTTCTATAACATGGAACCTTGGGCTCCTCATTTGCAAGTTAGACCAGGAGGCAAAGCTCTGGTATTTTGGAGACCCAAAGGATTTATCTCCTCATACATAAAGTTCTAGAGGCCCCTGTCATCTGTAAGAACCCAGATCTCTTTTCAGGTATCATTTTCCTTTTTTCTGGAGTTTTTGAGAAAAATGAATTTTCTGGAAATTTCAGAAGTACACGCCGTGTACTTTCTGACTACACGTCGTGTACTCTTTTCCCAGATTGAAGTCGTGTGATGGACGTGTCTGGGCCACACACATGGTGTGTAAGGTTGAGGTGGAGGCTAGTTATTTCAGAGTACGTAAAATTCGAAGTACACGTCGTGTACTTTTTTTTTCATTAAACGGAACGGGGTCGCGTATAACCCCCATATTCATCTTCTTCTTCAGTTTTCGACCATCCGGGAGAGACCGTACGGCCGGATCTTCAACAGACGACCGCCTCGCCGTCCGTTCTCTGATTCGAGCATGGGCAGTTGCGTTGGAATCGCATCGGTGAGTTCTTCCTTCTGTTTTAGCCTTGTTTCTTGATTCCTCCTTGTTTCCAAGTTATCGTGGGATGAACGTTTTGTGCGTTTTCTCAGATCTACGTCTTTCTAAGGGGAATATGTCGTCGAGGTTCACGTATATCGATCTCCTAGGATCGAGGTAGGTGGTTTGTGCCTTTCGGTTGAAAGTTGATGAATATTATGTGCAAATTCCACCAATACCCTTGAACGGGGTATTGCGTGTTTCCTGTTTTGCCCTTGCTGCTTGCCTGCTTTGCTTGATTTCTTTAGTAGAGGTTTTTGCTTGTGATTAGAGTATTTTGTTTATGCTCAGTTGCTTTTCCATGCCTAGTTGTAGGATTTTGGACTGTTGTTTTAGTTACTGTTGAGCCTTAGTTGATAGCCAAGTAGTTCTTAAGGTTTACTTGGGCGATATGCACGCGCTAAGCATGGTTAGTTATACTCAGGACTGTGAGAACCTAGATTAGTAGAACAAAGGGAGAATTGACGGAAGGGATTCTCCAGAGTGTCTTTAACTATGACACAGGCCCCAGGGGGAATTGACATTGAGTGCTTCCCCAGAGATCCTTTAGTACGATACGAGACTATAGGGGGACTTGACAGTGAGTGCTTCCCCAGAGAGTCTGCTTAATTACGTAGCTGGACCAGAGGGGTGAGACTGTGTGTGCCTCCCAGAGGGTTGCTAGTACTTAGAGGTTGAACCGCAGGGGTTAGACTGTGAGAGCTACCTAGAGGGTTACCTATTTACTTTTGTTGTTGGCTTCTTACTTGTGTGTTATGCTTGTTAGAACTGTGGAATGTAGTTGTTGTGCTTTTCTGTTTACTGCTTCTTGTTTTAGTTCTGCCATGTATTCATTGACTATTAGGCACAGATCTTTGGGTGGTTTCCTACTGGGATTATATCTCACGCCCTGTTTGGGCCATGCTTTTGGGCCCAAGCAGACTATGTTGCTGCAGGTATAGATAAGGGCAAGCGCCCTTCTACTTCAGGATCTTGACTGCACCAGGAGCGGGGGAGCATGGGACCGAGCCGTGGCTCGCAATGCTGAGGAGCTTATTTTGTTTTTCTTTTGCACTTGGTTTCAGTTGTATTTCAGCATGTTGTTGTGTTTTCTATTTTCCTTGGATACTTGTACCTACTGCATCATTTTCATCATAGTGATATCTCTACATTGCTTCCATCGTTTGGTTTCTGTTGTTGTGCTTGTTGTTTACTGCTTCCGCTGTTTATTGTTGTTTCTTACCTCGTATAACTTACTGAATGTGGGCATAGTTTCCCCACCGAATCACCAAGTCCCTCGCTGCTAGTCGGAAGCCTCTGGCATTCGGGGAAACGTTCTTAAGGTCATGTGGTGAACCGGGTGCGGGGAACTAGTGGAGGGGCTCCGGACTCGGGACATTACAAAGTGGTATCATAGGAGTTCTTTTCTCTTGCTTTACTATTTGGAGCCTTTAACCAGGGATAGGAAGGATTTGGTACTTGGTATTAAGCTGTGCTTGGGAGTAGATAACCCATGTATAGGGAAAGGCCATACTACCTTGTTAATTTGCAGTTTGCTGGTTTTGAGTTTTATGGTTGATATGTTTTCACCTAGAGTGATTCACATGACTTGTACGGTTATTGTTTTGATATTTCGGTTCTATTTCTGTCGCAACTCGATGAGATGAGGGTATGCCATATCATTCATCATATAGGCACTTGTAGAAATCACATGTCATGAATTCTTGCCATTCCATCTAGGGTGCATTATCGATTTCATGTTGTTGTGATAGACTTTGTGTAGATTATGCATACTGTTGTGATAGTTGCTTGATAGATTCTATGCTACTATGTTAGAAAACTGTTGTTATGTTTATTGCTTAAAATGAATGCCAAATTTTGGTTCTTGAGGTGTTATGGGCCCTCACGGGTTGGAAATTGGCATCCTTTCCCTTGTTTTTAGTGTTTCTGGAATTCTGCGCAGTTTTTGAGATACTGCCCAGAAAACCCAGAATACACGGCGTGTACTTTTTAGATACACGCCGTGTAGTTTTCAGGCCGTGTCACTGACCGTGTGAGCAGAACACGGTGTCGTGGGAGTAACTTCGGGAACACACCGTGTACCAATGGTACACGCCGTGTGAATTTGGAGCGGTGTACCCGGTCGTGTCACTAACAACACGGGTCGGGGAAGCTTGGGTAGAACACGCCGTGTCCATAGGGAACACGCCGTGTAGTCCTATCCAGGTACCCGGCTGTGTCACGACCAACACAGGCCGGTGTGACCTTCCTTTCCACACGCCGTGTTTGTTCGGAGCACGCCGTGTAAGGTCCAGCCGTGTAGAAGGCCGTGTACTCAACAACACGGACCACCGAAGCCTTGTCTAGTGCACGTCGTGTTTGTTTCGAACACGCCGTGTAGTCTCGGGTTGAGTCAGACCATGTGGGTTAGCCATGTAAGGAGACTCGGGCAGGGGAATAGTTTTCAAGTACACGCCGTGTGTGGGGGGTTAACACACCGTGTAGTTTGTAGTGTACACGACTTGTAGGGCAAGGGTACACGCCAATGTCAGTGGTTTCAAAAGACACGTCGTGTAGTTTTACACGCTCCGTGTAGTCGTGTTATGTAATCTTGTGTGTTTTTATTTCCTTGTTCCTGTTTTGTACTCTTGTGTTCTCTGTCCTTGTTTCCTGATCTAAGGTATGCTTTTGATCTTTCAGAGCTATGCCTCTGAGACGTCCTCCGGTCGTACGTCTGTCGTCAGGCAGTGATCAGATGCCAGACAGCGCTGATCAGGGACTTCATGTCGATCCCCCAGCCGAGCCAGCCTTGGCACCGGTTGTTGTACCAGTTTCAGGCGCTGATGCGCAGTTTAGGGAAGGTTTCATGAGGATGATGCAGGCCTTCCAGGGAGCACTGCCTCCTGCCTTGTCTATGGCAGACTTGAAGCGGGTCTTTCAACCGCAACATCCTCCCACGTTCTCAGGGGAGGGATGACCTCAGGCTGCAGAGTCGTGGATGGAATCCATGCTGACTATATTCGAGCACCTGGAGACGCCTCCAGAGAGGCAAGTCAAGCTCGCCACCTACATGCTCCGAGACTCCTCCAAGAGGTGGTGGGATGTGATCTCACAGGCGGGTCAGCAGCAGGCTATGACTTGGGAGGAGTTTCAGTGCGTGTTCTACGACTACTTCTACCCGGAGACCCTGAGGGCTGATCGAGATCGGGAGTTCATGAGCTTAGAGTAGGGTAATCTATCTGTCATGGAGTATTCCTCTCGTTTCACTGAGCTGAAATATTTTACACCCCTTTGGGATGGGAGTGGGGTGTTCTTGGCGAGGAAGTTTGAGGATGGACTCAGGCGGGAGATCCGCTCGCAGGTGAACATCTTCCAGCTGACTTCCATTACTTCCAGCTTCAACCAAGCACTGATTGAAGAATGCAATCTGAGAGACTCTGGAGCTGCGATCCAGGGAGGTTCTGCTTCCAGAGCTATCTTTCCTTCGGATGACAGCAAGATGCGTCATAGGGAGCCTACACGCGGTGATTCGAGGAAGCGAGACGCATCATCAGGTAGCCAGGTGACATGCTATCAGTGTGGGCAGACAGGGAACACGAGGCCGCAGTGCCAGAGGGACCCAGTGGAGTGCCGATCTTGCGGCAAGATGGGTCACCTTCAGCATTTCTCCCAGGTTTTCTCACCAGCAGCAGGTGATCGGGGTTCTTCCATGACTCCTCGTTCAGGATCAACACTGCCAGTTTCTCACCAGTCGGGGAACTAGAGTTCTTCCGGTCGTTCGGGCTGAGGTCGAGGTCGAGGCCGTGGCGGTCAGCCACCAGTTCCTCAGCACCAGTAGGTAGGTTCAGCTCAGAGTGGTCAGCCAGGGGCGCAGGGCAGCGGTGCAGGCCAGTCCTTCACCATGGAGCAGACTTATCATGAGCAGGATCCTGACCCTTCTACTGTTCAAGGTACGGTTTTAGTAGCCTCAGTTTTATCTTTAGCCCTTTTCTATACTGGTGCTACACATATCTTTATATCTATTTATGTTTTGGAGAGCCTTGGACTCTGCATATTTTCTTCTGCTGACTCGTTGACACTAGACACACCCTTGGGGACAAGGACATCTAGTGTACGCCAGTGTAGAGAGTGCCCTCTCGAGGTTGCAGGGTGTCGCTTCTTATGGGATCTCTATGTCCTAGAGATGACATGCTATGATGTCATCCTTGGCATGGACTGGTTGATTCCCTTCCGGGCAGTCGTCGACTGTTATCGCCGTAGAGTGAGTTTTGTTTCACTAGAGGGTGAATCTTTTCTACATAGAGGCGAATGGGATGTTCAGGCGAGTCGGGCGGGACTCGAGCATCTTGGGCTAGGAGGGGTGACAGCCCAGATTTCTAGTCTTTATATGGATGATCAGGGGACTCCATAGATGGAATTTCCTCCAGTGGTGGATCGCTTCAGGGATGTCTTTCCAGAGGACTTCTCGGGTTTGCCTCCGGAGCGTGAGGTAGACTTCTCTATTGAGCTCGTGCCAGGAGCGGCATCGGTGTCCATTCCTCCATATTGGATGGCCACACCTGAGTTGTAGGAGCTCAAGAAGCAGTTGGAGGAACTACAGGATAAGGGTTTCATTCGACCCAGTACTTCTCCTTGGGGTTCGCCTATTCTGTTTGCGAATAAGGAAGACGATACCCTTTGGCTTTGTGTGGATTATCGGAAGCTGAACAAGTTGAAGGTCAAGAACCGATATCCCTTTCCGCAGATTGATGAACTTTTCGATCAGCTTCAAGGAGACCGGGTGTTCTCGAAGATCGACTTGAGGTCCGGTTATCATCAGTTGCGCGTTAGACCATCAGATATACCTCTAACAACCTTCAGGAGCAGGTATGGTCTATACGAGTATACAGTCATTCCGTTCAGCCTCACGAACGCGCCTGCAGTTTTCATAGCACTGATGAACCGAGTGTTCCATCCTTACTTGGACTCCTTTGTCATGGTCTTCATGGACGATATCTTGGTGTACTCTCACACTCGACACGACCATGCCACACATATTGAGATCGTTCTGAGTACACTGAGAGAGCATCAACTTTATGATAAACTCTAGAAGTGCCACTTCTGGATGGATCAGATTCACTTCTTGGGTCATGTCATCTCAGTGGCAGGAGTATCAGTGGACCCAGAGAAAGTGAGATCTGTATTTTCCTGGGAGCATCCGAAGAATGTCTTTGAGGTACGGAGTTTCCTAGGGATGGCTGGATACTACAGACGCTTCATTCAGGAATTTTCTCATCTAGCATCACCTTTGACAGGTCTGACCAAGAAGGGGGCGAAGTTCTTATGGTCAGATTCTTGTGAGTCAGCCTTTCAGGAGATGAAAGGGAGGTTGACGTCAGCACCGATACTAGTCTTTCCAGAGCCAGGTAGGAGCTACACTGTTTACTGTGATGCTTCGGGTATCGAGCTGGAAGCTATGCTTATGCAGGGAGATGAAGTTGTTGCGTATGGGTCTCGGCAGTTGAGGCCACATGATAGGAACTACCCTACGCACGATCCGGAGTTGGCAACTGTTGTTCATGTCTTGCGCTATTGGAGACACTATCTTCTAGGAGAGCACTTTGTGGTCTTCACTGACCACAAGAGTCTTAAGTATATCTTCACTCAGCGTGATCTGAATCTGAGGAAGCGCAGGTGGGTCGAGTATCTTCAGTATTTTGATTTTGAGATCGCCTATATGCCGGGAAAGGGCAACGCCGTGGCTGATGCATTGAGTAGGAGAACTCAAATTCAGGCAGTTCAGAAGGCCAGTAGTGAGTGGAATCTGATGTATCTGTTCTTTGAGATGCATTTGGAGGTGCACGACAGACGGGGACAGACTTTTTTATCTTCTGTATCTATTACCTCCACGCTACTTGATCGGGTACGGATGAGGCAGCTATCAGACTCAGAAGGCTTAGTCCTGCAGAAGAGTGTGTCAGGAGGGGACCCTCTTCCTGGATGGACAGTGGGTGAGGATGAGATCTTGCGCTTCCAGGGATGTGTATGGGTGCCAGCAGACATACACGAGGAGCTGATGCGGGATTTCCACTCTTCTGTTTGGGCAGTTCATCCTGGCGTCACCAAGATGTATCGGGACCTTTATCGCCAATACTGGTGGCCTGGTATGAAGAAGGATGTTGCTGGTTTTATCTTAAGATGTTCTACTTGCCAGCAGGTGAAAGAAGAGCATCAGCGACCAGCAGGCCTTTTACAGCAGTTACCCATTCCGGAGTGGAAGTGGAACGATGTTGCGATGGAATTCGTGACCGGGTTGCCGAGATCACCCCGAGGGAACGATGCTGTTTGGGTTGTCGTCGACAGACATACAAAGGTTGCTGACTTCTTACCGATCAAGGAGACCTTCAGTGTCGATTATCTGGGATGACTTTACATCAGAGAGATCGTTCATCTGCATGGAGTTCCGTGCTCTATTGTTTCAAATAGAGATGCACGCTTTACCTATCGGTTCTAGCAGGGACTTCAGAAGGCCTTGGGTACACAGGTACTTTTGAGTACAACTTACCATCTCCAGACTGACGGCCAGTCCGAGCGCACGATCCAGGTGCTTGAGGATATGCTCCGAGCTTGCATCCTTGAATTTGGCGGTTCTTGGAAGAATCATATTCCTCTGGTGGAGTTTTCCTACAACAATAGTTTCCAGGCGGCCATTCAGATGGCACCATACGAGGCTTTGTATGGTAGGCCATGCCGATCACCCTTATGCTGGCTGGAGGCAAGAGAGGCAGATTTGCTGGGACCTCGTCTTGTTCAAGAGACTTTAAAGCAGATAGAGCTGATTCGGAAGAGGATTGCTACATCACAGTCTCAACAGAAGTCTTATGCTGATCAGCAGAGATGACCTCTGTAGTTCAAGGTCAGTGATCCAGTTTTCCTACGTGTCGCACCGAGGTTGGGACACAAGAGGATTCGGAGGCAGGGTAAGCTTTCACCGCGGTACGTTGGGCCGTTTGAGGTCTTGGAGAGAGTGGGGACGGTTTCCTATCGGTTGCAGTTACCTCAGAGGTATCGGTCCATGCACGACGTCTTTCACGTCTCTCAGCTCCGACGCTACTTTTCAGACCCGTCTCACGTTCTTCAGCCTGAGGAAGTCGAGCTTGAAGCGGATGTATCGTTCGAGGAGCATCCTATCTGGATTTTCGATCGTAGTACGAAGGTTTTCCATGGGCGGTCTGTTCCTTTGGTACGAGTGCTATGGAAGCATGGGCGAGTACAGGACGAGACCTGGGAGAGGGAGGCCGATGTACGATCGCAGTGGCCGGAGTTGATCGGGGTTTCTCCTTCTTCGCCTCGTTAGGGAAATTCGGGGATGAATTTCTTTAAGGGGGGAAGTTTGTAAGAACCTGGATCTCTTTTAAGGTATGTTTTTCCTTTTTTCTGGAGTTTTTGAGAAAAATGAATTTTCTGGAAATTTTAGAAGTACACGCCATGTACTTTTTGAGTACACGCCGTGTACTCTTTTCCCGGCTCTAAGCCATGTGCTAGCTGTGTCCGGGCCACACACACGGTGTGTAAGGCTGAGGTGGAGGCCGGTTATTTCGGAGTATGGAAAATTCGAATTACACGCCATGTACTCCAAAAGTACACACCGTGTACTTTCTTTTTTTCCATTAAACGGACCGGGGTCACGTCTAACCCCCATATTCATCTTCTTCTTCAGTTTTCAACCGTCCGGGAGCAACTGTATGGCCGAATCTTAGACAGACGACCGCCTCGCCGTCTGTTCTCCGATTCGAGCACGGGCAGTAGTGTTGGAATCGCAGCGGTGAGTTCTTCCTTCTGCTTTAGCCTTGTTTCTTGATTCCTCCTCGTTTCCAAGTTATCATGGGATGAACGTTCTGTGCGTTTTCTCAGATCTATGTCGTTATAAGGGGAATCTATCATCGAGGTTCATGTATATCGACCTCCTAGGATCGAGGTAGGTGGTTTGTGCCTTTCGGTTGAAAGTTGATGAATATTATGTGCAAATTCCACCAATACCCTTGAACGAGGTATTGCATGTTTCCTGTTTTGCCCTTGCTGCTTGCCTGCTTTGCTTGATTGCTTTAGTAGAGGTTATTGCTTGTGATTAGAGTATTTTGTTTGTGCTCAGTTGCTTTTCCATGCCTAGTTGTAGGATTTTGGACTGTTTTTTTAGTTGTTGTTGAGCCTTAGTTGATAGCAAAGTAGTTCTTAAGGTTTACTTGGATGATATGCACGCGCTGAGCATGGTTAGTTATACTGAAGACTGTGAGAACCTAGAGTAGTAGACCAAAGGGAGAATCGACGGAAGGTCTTCTCCAGAGTGTCTTTTTAACCATGACGCGAGACTAAGGGGATAATTGACAGAAGGGATTCTCCAGAGTGTCTTTAACTACGACGCGGGCCACAGGGGGAATTGACGTTGAGTGCTTCCCCAGAGAGCCTTTTGCACGATATGAGACTATAGGGGGAATTGACGGTGAGTGCTTCCCTAGAGAGTTTGATTAATTACGTATCTGGACCAGAGGGGTGAGACTGTGTGTGCCTCCCAGAGGGTTGCTAGTACTTAGAGGTTGAACCATAGGGGTTAGACTGTGAGAGCTACCAAGAGGGTTACCTGTTTACTTTTGTTGCTGGCTGCTTACTTGTGTGCTATGCTTGTTAGAACTGTGGAATGTAGCTGTTGTGATTTTCTGTTTACTGCTTCTTGTTTTAGTACTGCCATATATTCATTGAATGTTAGGCACAGATCTTTGGGTGGTTTCCTACTGGGATTGTATCTCACACCCTGTTTGGGCCATGCTTTTGGGCCCAAGCAGACTATGTTGCTGCAGGTATAGATAAGGGCAAGCGCCCTTCTACTTCAGGATCTTGACTGCACCAGGAGCAGGGGAGCATGGGACCAAGCTGTGGCTCGTGATGCTGAGGAGCTTATTTTGTTTTTCTTTTTCACTTGGTTTCAGTTGTATTTCAGCATGTTGTTGTGTTTGCTGTTTTCCTTAGATACTTGTACCTGCTGCATCATTTTCATCATAGTGATATCTCTACATTGCTTCTGTCGTTTGGTTTCTGTTGTTGTGCCTGTTGTTTATTGCTTCCACTGTTTATTGTTGTTTCTTACCTCATATACATTACCGAATGAGGGCATAGTTTCCCCACCGACTCACCAAGGCCCTCGCTGCTAGTCGGTAGCCTCTGGCGTTCGGGGAAACGTGCTTGAGGTCATGTGGCGAACCGGGTGCGGGGCACCAGTGGAGGGGCTCCGAACTCAAGATGTTACATCATCATAGGGGGGTCAACAATGAAGAAGTAGTTCCACCCAAGCCTTCTCCTCCTCTTGATGGCGAGCTAAACGGTGGACGATCATTTCGAGGGAGCTACACATACTTGGGAGGGAGCTACAACACTTGATAATCTACTATTTTTGTGTATTTTTTTTGGATTATTTCACTTATGTTTTATATAAACATGTTTCTCCTATGAGTTCATTTTTTGGGTTTAATTAAGTGAAACGCTTTTCATTTCAACACCGATTGGGTTGAAATTTCAAGTGGAAAACTTGAGTTGTTCTGATTGGGAAACACAAGGATCTTATTTCTCTCACACATACAAAATATTTTAGTATGATTTGGTAACCTTTAATCTTTTCTTGATGTCCAAACCTTGACAACAAGATTGTTGTGTCACGGGTTAGTACTTTTTGCAACGTTTAGAGAGGCAAGAGGGGAATCAAGATCTTGACAACCCTCAACCAAAGAATTAAAAAAAACCATGTGAAATTTTCAGAACAATGAACTATAAAAGATGTTTAGTGAACTTGAATTGATCTCCTTATCTCATAATTCTTAAACCACCACCTTATTATATTAACTATTAAACTATTTAAGTTAAGTTATTTTCTTAAAACTGTTTTCAAAATCACCACCCTCTTTTAGTAATCTTTATTAAAAATACATACTCAAAACCTATCAATTCTCTTTGAGAGATGACCTAGGGTCTTCCCTAGACTATAAATTAACTTTGAAACATTATCAATTTGACGTGTCATGACAACGTGGTCAAATTTTGGCACCATTTCCAGGGAGCGCTTTGATTTTTAGTGTGTGTTTTTGAAAAAAAAATTGTAAATTTTCTGAATATTTATCTATTTTATACATCTACCTATCTTTTTGTATTCTGATCTATTTTTTTGTGTAGTTTTGGTGCATGATGCGTTTTAATCCGGGATATTTACCTCATTTCGAACCTGAACTGGAGAGGATCTTACATCAATGACCTCGAGACGCACAAGAGAACCCATCGAAGGAGGAAACACAAAACATTGACACTCTTCTTGATCCTTCCTCTTCTTCTTCTAGAACCAATATAAAAACTGAAATAAAATTTCATAATATAGCTGAAAACAACCAAACATTAAAATAACTAACCTCTCCTGATGTTTATATCCAACCAACCTATATTCAATTACAAGGCAAGGTACCCAATTTTGAACTAAAATCTGGCTTAATTCTTATTTTACCAAGATTCCATGGACTTCCTGGAGAGGATTCATACAAGCAGTTAAAAGAATTTCATATTGTTTGTTCAACATTAAAACCTACTAATGTGGATTGGGAACAAGTAAATCTTATAGCATTCCCATTTTCTTTGGAAGAAACTGCGAAATATTGGTTATATTATGTTAATTCCCCAATAAAAGGTGGGGTGGACATGAAACACCTTTTTCTTGAAAAATATTTCCCAACCCCTCAAACTGAAAAAATAAGGAAAGAAATTTGTGGGAGAATATGATATCAAGGGAAAAAATTACATGAATATTGGGAACATTTTAAAAGGTTATGTTCAAGTTTCCCACACCAGAAAATAGGTGATCAACTTTTAATTCAATATGTTTATGATGGTTTAATCCTTATTGATCGAAATATGATGGATGCTGATGTAGATGGTGCACTAGTTGATAAGACCCCAATTTCTATAAGAACCCTGATTGAGAACATGGTTCAAAACACACAACAATTTGGTTCAAGGACCAATGTACCGATTCAAGGTGTCCATAAGGTTCAAAGTACTGAATTCGAGAAGAAGGTGGACACAATGTTCGAAGAGGTAAGTACCCTTATTCAACAACTTGCTCTTTCCCAAGAGAAATCCCAATATCCTCCTCCTATCCATTGTGGTATATGTTCTTATGACACCCACTACTCTGACCAATGTCCTCAATTGAGGGAAACATCTGAGAGTTGTGAGGAAATATTTCTAGGTCTCCCCTATAACCAACCCTTTAGGCAATAACCTTACTATCCATCCAACCCTGTGTGGAAAGAGAACCAAGCCTATAGGCAAGGAAGTATTCAAACAAACTTCAACAACAATGTAACCCTCCAGGGCAGAGTAGTCATCAACCACCACCACTTAGAAACCCTCAACCACCCAAAAGGACTTTCCAACAAACCCCACAAAAACCCGAGCCTAGCCTAGAAGATATGATGAAAAAAATGGATTCCAACAATATCCAATTACAACAAACCACTTAGGCAGACATACAAGACCTCAAAACCCAATTAGGCTAACTAGCTAACTCAGTGGGTGAAATTCAAAGTCATGGGTCAGGTAAACTTCCCTCTCAACCAGTAGTTAACCCTAGGGATAAAGGAAATGTTAGTGCCATCACCCTTAAGAGTGGAAAACAACTTGAAAGTAAAATGAATCCTCTATTAGATTCATCCCCTCCTAAGTAAACCTCCGTCCCAACCATTAAGAATGTTTCAAATGTTGAAGAACCTTGTCCTGAGAGAATCCATTCCAAAGTAAAGAGTGTGAATATAGATGAGTCACCTAGCCCAACCATTCCTCTTCCATTTCCTCAGAGGGCCACCCAACCAAGAAAACAAAAGGAAACTGAACTTGATAAGGAAATATTGGAAATTTTCAAGAATGTGTAGTTTAACATTACATTGATTGATGTTGTGAAGAAAATTCCATGGTATGCTATGTTTCTAAAGGAGATGTGTACACACTGAAGGCAGCTTCGAGGTGATGAGAAATTGAGCTTGGGAAGGAATGTTTCAGCATTGATAGAGCCATCACTCCCCACCAAGTGCAACGATCTTGGAACATTCTCAATTCCATGCACCATAGGGGAGTATTCTTTTTCTAATGCTATGCTTGATTTAGGTGCCTCTATAAATGTGATACCTCACTCCATTTACTCTACATTTTAGGTAGGGGAACTAAATCCCACTAGAATTATTGTTCAACTAGATAACCGAAGTAATTCACACCCCTATGGTGTGTTAGAGGATGTTCTTGTGAGGGTCCAAAATTTAATTTTTACTACTAACTTTTATGTGCTTAAAATGGAGGATGATAGGATGATAGGATGAATGGACATGCCCCGATTATATTGGGGAGACCTTTCTTGAAAACTGCCAAAACCATAATTATTGTCTACAATGGTACAATATCTATGGAATTTGGTGGTGATATAGTCCATTTCAACATCCTTGATGCCATGAAACACACCTCAGAAGAACATTCCTCTCTCTCTCTCTGTTAATTCAATTGATGTACTTCCTACCCCTGAAAAACAACTTTTATTTCCATCGATCCCCTTTCTAAGTTTTCTTCACTGATAGAAATTCAAGGAAATGATTCATGCATTGATTTTTGTAGTGTTCTAGAAAAGTTTCATGCATGTTCATTGATTGATGATTTCTTGAACACTAATGATCCACTGACCATTGATGATACTTCTAAGCTTGTAAAATATCATTCCTCATCTGAGGTTGATACCATTGAGTAGTTAGATGAGATCAGTGACCTCTCACTTTCACACACACTCCCATCAATCCAAAATCCACATGAATTGGAACTAAAAAAACTGCCTCAAGATTTAAAATATTCATATATTGAGAATGGAAACAAGTTTCCCATTATCATTTCTAGTTCACTACCTCCTAAGTATGAATTGAAACTGCTTGAACTTTTGAGGGAGTAAAAACAAGCTTTGGGGTGGACACTTACTGACATGCCTGGTATTATCCCATCAATTTTTATACATCATATTTTGTTAAATGATGAGGCTAAACCAGTGAAGCATCCACAATGTCGACTGAACCCAAACCTCCTAGAAGTTGTGAAAAATGAGATAACAAAATTATTGGCTGCTGGAATCATTTACCCCATCTCTGAAAGCCAATGGTTTAGTCCCATTCAAGTAGTTCCTAAAAGGAATAGACTTATATTAATTAAAAATGGAAACAATGAATTGGTTCCAACTCATGTGCAGAATAGTTGGCATGTTTGTATAGACTATCACCGACTAAACCAACACACAAGGAAGGACCATTTACCTTTTCCATTAATTGAACAAATACTAGAGAGGCTAGCGGGAAAGTCCCACTACTGTTTCCTTGATGGGTATTCTGGATACTTTCAAATCCATATTACCCCTGAGGATCAGGAAAAGACAACCTTCACTTGCCCCTTTGGCAAATTTTCCTATAGAAGGATGCCATTTGGTCTATGAAATGCTCCACGTACTTTCCAACGATGCATGGTTAGTATTTTTTGGATTACCTAGATAATTGCATGAAAGTATTCATGGATGATTTCACTATTTATGTCTCTTCTTTTGATGAATGTTTGAGTAGTCTTGGTTCAGTCCTACCTCACTGTATTAAAAAGAATATTGTATTAAATTATGAGAAATTCCATTTCATGGTGTGACAAGGTATAGTTTTGGGGCATGTCTTTTCTGGGGATGGTATCTAAGTAGATAAATCAAAAATTGATGTCATTTATTCCCTTCCATTCCCCAAAAATATACGGTATGTGCGATCTTTCCTGGTTCATACTGGATTTTACCATCGTTTCATTCGTGAATTTAGTAAAATTGCACTCCCCCTCTCCCGATTACTCCCAAAATAAAAAGAATTTGTTTTTGATAAAGATTGTTAGGATGATTTTAATAAGTTAAAATGGAGCCTCACCTCACCCCTGGTAATCCAACCTCCTCGATGGGATTTAACATTTGATCTCATGTGTGACGCCTCTAACTATGCAGTTGGGGCAGTTTTGTCACAAAGGGTCGACCGAGCTCCACATCTCATAGCCTATGCCTCACATAATTTGGAACCTTTCCAAGAAAACTACACCACAACTAAAAATGAATTCCTTGCCATTGTGTTTTCCTTGGAAAAATTCAGATCATACCTTTTGGGGTCCAAAATTCATTGTGTTCTCAGACCATGCATCCCTCCAGTACATCCTTAAGAAACTGAAAGCCAAACCACGTCTCATTCATTGGATGCCCCTCCTTCAAGAATTCAATCTAGAAATTAGAGATAAAAAAAGAGCTGAAAATGTAGTGGCTAACCATATCAGTAGGATTCAACCATCCTCAGACATTGAATCATACCCCTGTATTCTCATTAATGAAATATTTCCTGATGAGAAACTATACCGAGTGCAAGATGATATTCTTGGTATGCTGAAATTATAAATTATTTGGTAGCATCTTGCATTCCTACTGATTTAAACAAAAACCAAGCCATTCGTCTAAAACATGAGTCTCGTTGGTATATTTGGGATGACCCCTACCTTTTGTGCACCTGTAGTGATCAAGTCTATAGGATTTGTGTTCTCGATAGTGAATTTCATTCCATCCTTAGATTCTGCCACACTCTTGCTTGTAGGGGCCACTTTGGTCCCTAATAGAATACTCACAAGGTCCTTGATTTTGGTCTCTCTTGGCCAACACTTTTTTAGGATGCCCATGATTTTTTCAAATGTTGTCCTCATTATCAAAGAATAGGGAATGTCTCTAAAAGAAATGAAACGCCACAACAACCGTTTCTCTTTCATGACATTTTTGATGTTTGGGGTATTGACTTTATGGGTCCATTTCCCAATTCCTTTGGAAACTTTTACATTCTTCTGGCAGTTGATTATGTGTCGAAATGGGTAGAGGCATGAGGTACAAGGACTGATGATTCTAAGGTAGTTGTAGAATTTTTGAAAACCCAAATCTTCTGTAGTTTTGGCTTACCTAGGTTCATCATTAGTGACCAGGGTTCTCATTTCTACAACTGAACAATGAAATCACTTTTGTGTAGGTATGGGGTCGGTCATCGAGTGTCTACTACATATCACCCATAGACCAATGGTCAAGCCGAGGTGTCAAATAGAGTGGTAAAACAAATTCTTGAAAAAACGGTTCAACCCAATAGAAAAGATTGGAGTCTTCGACTTGGTGATTAAATATGGGCATACCTTACTGCTTTCAAAACTCCAATTGGAATTTCACCCTATCTTCTTTGTGTTTGGAAATAATTGTCACCTCCCTGTTGAGATTGAGCATCGGGCCTACTGGTCCATCAAACAATGCAATTATAATCATTCTAGTGCAGGTGTTCAAAGGAAGTTGCAGATTCAGGAGCTAGAGGAAATGAGAAGAGATGCATATGAAAACTCTAGGATTTATAAGGAGAGAACCAAGGCTACCAACGACCATATTATCCTTCATCGTCAGTTCCACATTGGGCAGAAGGTCCTCCTTTATAATGCTAGGCTGAATTTGCATCCAATTGAGCTTCGTTCCCGATGGTTTGGACCATACACTGTAACTAACATTTCTCCATTTTGTGTTATCTAGGTTCAAAATGAAGAAACCAAGAAAACATTCACTGTCAATGGGAAGTGGATGAAGCACTTCCATGAATCCATTCTGGAGTCCCCGATGGAGGAACTCCATGTTCAAGAAGAAATATATGAATGAAACTCACCAGGTTTTATCCTTCCTTTCCACATCCTCTTTTCTTACAATGAGTGCACTGCAAACATTAGGTGTGGGGGGGGGGGTGTGGGTACATTCCTGGGATAGTTAGTAATTTTCATTGTTTTTTTCTTTCTTCTCTTTTTCTGCCTTCTTTATGGTATTTTCATTTTTCCCCATATTTTTGGGTTCATTAGTATTTCCATTGTCTTTCCCCTTTCTTCTATTTTTTTCCTTCTTTATGGTATTTTTATTTTTCCCCATCAAAAATTTCAAAGTTCCATGATGTGGTGACCATAAAGGGGGGAAAGTAAAAATACTGTAATGAAGGGAAAAAAGAATGTCTGTATGAATTTAACATCAGGGAGTGATTTTTAGCGAATTGGTTTTCTTTCAATGATATAAATGGTTGTATCACTATGAAACATTTGAGATGATTGATGCCCCTTGTGCGAGTAGTTTTGGGAAAACTGTGTCACTAATATCTCCATACATTTTTTCACCAAACTACGAAGTATGAATATTCCTTACTTAATTTAAGGTAAATATATGTTAGGTTAATATTTTTCAGCTTTAAATGATATTTTCATACGTTCGTTACTTATCCGATCTGTTTCATTACTGTACCAGATTGACCTATGCGTGTATAACTAATGTCCGACTGTTGTATGCCCTCAAAAAAAATTGTGTCTTGGGTAGTTCAAAAGCCACTCCTCATCAACCTTTTATCTTGTTATAACTATTTCAATTAGTGTTGTGAGGAGATCAAACAAGGGTTGAGAGATGAGTGTGAGATTTTTTCCAAATGCAACTTAAAAAAAATATAAATAAGGGGAGTGATGAAATGTGAAATATATGGGGATATCTTGGTTAAGAGCTTATGGTTTGAATTCTGGGAATGCTTAAGTGAGTGAGTCTTGAAATATGATTGCAAAGGATGTAGGATGGGTTTGGTGTAAAATCATTTAAAGCTGAATAATGTTAAAATAACCAATATTTATTTGATAGAAAGTGGAAAGAATAGCATGTACTAGTTTTCACACACACACATGGAGAGTTAGTGGAATGGTTGACTTTTGAATTCCTTTCTCATGTTGGTGTCGTTAATCTCTTTGAATTTTATTGTGATATGATTTATGAGACATTTTTTACATTTTCACTAGGAAAAACTCCTTGGTGTGGTTCATGCATTGATCACATTACATTAGTGAATTAAAATTTCTTCAAATGTTAAATCTTCATGATTTTGGGAATATACATACATGTATCATTTTATTTGGATATGTGAATTTTCCTAGGAGTGAAAATGTTTAAGTGTGGGGGTGTGATCGTACCACGATTCACTGTATCATTTTCACCCTTACACCATTGCATTAAACTGAATTTGTATTATAAATTCAAAAAATAATAACAATTGAATCCCATGTTTGAATCATTTATTTTGTGTTTATCTCTATTAAAAATTCCAATGTTACTTTTCTTGAAAATTTCATTGAAGGTGAAGGTGATTTGGAGGGCCCATGATGATGTCCAAAAAAATGGGCCAAACTGCGTAGGATCCAAGCACACCAGTGGATTAATCTGCACAATTCTACTAGACCATATCTCCAATTGGGATGAGATTTTGTGGGATAGTACATAATTCATTGAGATACATTTCATATGAATAAATCCAAGACTCATTCGGCCATCTGATGGCCTTGCCGACCTGATCGGTCCATCACACAAAATCTACACTGAGTCAAAAGTGGTGTGCTGTGATATGTACATATCTCGGGATATAGGTGTCCAAATTATGCCAAACGTTCGGTGGAGATAGCCAAGAGGTTTTTCTACAACTTTTTAATTTTCTAAAAATATAGATAAGTTTTTATAGAGGTCGCAACACCTATGAAAAATGGTTGTAATAATTCTATATGCTCAAAACCACCTTCCCATTTTCCTATAAAATGGCACCTTGGGATCATCATTTGAAAGTTAGACCAGGAGGAAAAGCATTGGTATTTTGGAGACCCAAATGAGTTCTCTCATAATAATTGAAGTTCTGGAGGCCCCTATCATCATAGGGGGATCAACAATGAAAAAGGAGTTCCACCCGAGCCTTCTCCTCCTCTCGATGGCGAGCTAAACGGTGGATGATCATTTCGAGGGAGCTACACATACTTGGGAGGGAGTTCTGGCACTTGATACTCTACTGATTTTGTGTAATTTGTGTGTGGATTATTTCAATTATGTTTTATCTAAACATTTTTCTCCTCTGAGTTCATTTTTTGTGTTTAATTAAGTGAACCGCTTTTCATTTCAACACCGATTGGGTTGAAATTCCAAGTGGGAAACTTGAGTTGTTCTGATTGGGTAACACAAGTATCCTCTTTCTCTCACACATACAGATTTTTTTAGCATTCTTTGGTAACCTTTAATATTTTCTTGAAGTCCAATCCTTGACAACACGATTGTTGTGTCACAGGTTGGTACTTTGTACAACGTTTAGAGAGGCAAGAGGGGAATCAAGATCTTGACAACCCTCAAACAAAGAATTAAACAAAACCATGTGAAATTTTCATAAAAATGAACTATCCAAGATGTGTAGTGAACTTGAATTGATCTCATTATCTCATAATTCTTAAACCACCACCTTATTCCATCAACTATTAAATTCTTTAAGTTAAGTTATTTTCTTAAAACTGTTTTCAAAATCACCCCCTCTTTTAGTAATATTTATAAAAAATACATACTCAAAACCTATCAATGCTCCTCGAGAGATGACCTAGGGTCTTCCCTAGACTATAAATTAACCTTAAAAACATTATAAATATGATGTGTCATGACTGCACGGTCAAACTTTGGCATCGTTGCTAGGGAGCACTTTGATTTTTTGTGTGTGTTTTTGAAAAAAAATTATTTTGTGAATATTTATCTATTTTATACCTCTACCTATATTTTTTTATTATGATATATTTTTTGTGTAGGTTTGGTGCATGATGCGTTCTAATCCAGGAGATTTACCTCCTTTATAACCTGAATCGGAGAGGATCTTATGTCAGCAACCCCGAGATGCACAAGAGAACCCATCGAAGGAGTACACACAAAACATTGACACTCTTCTTGATCCTTCCTCTTCTTCTTATAGAACCAATATAAAAACTGAAATAAACTTGCATAATATGGATAAAAAAACCGAACATTAAAAGAAATAAACTCGCCTGATGTTGATATCCAACCCACCTATATTCAATTACAAGGCAAGGCACCCAATTTTGAACTAAAATCTGGCTTAGTTCATCTATTACCAAGATTACATGGACTTCTTGAAGAGGATCCACTCAATCAGTTAAAAGAATTTCATACTATTTTTTCAACATTAAAACCTGCTAATGTGGATGAGGAATAAGTAAATCTTAGATAATTCCCATTTTCTTTGTAAGACACTGTGAAAGATTGGTTATATTATGTTAATTCAACAATAAGAGGTTGGGCAGACATGAAATGCCTTTTTCTTGAAAAATATTTCCCAGCCTCTCAAACTACAACAATAAGGAAAGAAATTTGTGGGATAAGACAATCTTAAGGGGAAACATTACATGAATATTGGGAATATTTTAAAAGGTTATGTTCAAGTTTCCCACACAACCAAATAAGTGATCAACTTTTAATTCAATATTTTTATGAAGGTTTAATCCCTATTGATCGAAATTTAATTGATGCTACTGCAGGTTGTGAGCTAGTTGATAAGACCCCAATTGCTGCAAGAACCCTGATTGAGAACATGGCTCAAAACACACAATAATTTGGTTCAAGTACCAATGTAATGATTCAAGGTGTCCATGAGGTGCAAAGTACTGAATTCGAGAAGAAGATGGACACAATGTTCGAAGAGGTAAGTACCATTCTTCGATAACTTTCTCTTTCCCAAGGGAAATCCCAATATCATCCTCCTATCCATTGTGGTATATGTTCTTCTAACACCCACTACTCTGACCAATGTCCTCAATTGAGGGAAACATCTGAGAGTTGTGAGGCAATATTTTCAGGCCGCCCCTATAATCAACCGTTTAGGCAAGAAACTTACTATTCATCCAACCCTGGGTGGAAAGAGAACCAAACTTATAGGCAAGGGGGTATTCAAACCAACCTCAACAACAATGAAACCAACCAGGGCATAGTAGTCATCAACCCCCACCACCTATAAACCCTCAACCACCACAAAGGCCTTTCCAAAAAACCCCTCAAAAACCCGAGCCTAGACTAGAAGATATGATGAAACAAATGGCTGCCAACAATATCCAATTCCAACAAACCACTCAAGAAGTAATACAAGACCTCAAAACCCAACTAGGACAAATAGCTAACTCAGTGGGAGAAATTCAAAGTCATGGGTCAGGTAGACTTCCCTCTCAACCAGTAGTTAACCCTAGGGATAATGGAAATGTTAGTTACATCACCCTTAAGATTGGAAAACAACTAGAAAGTAAAATGAATCCTCCATTAGAGTCATCCCCTCATAAGGAAACCTCCATCCCAACCATTAAGAATGTTCCAAATGTTGAAGAACCTTGTCCTGAGAGAATCCCTTCCAAAGGAAAGAGTGTGAATATAGATGAGTCACTTAGGCCAAACATTCCTCTTCCATTTCCTCAAAGGGCCACCCAACCAATAAAACAAAAGGAAACTGAACTTGATAAGGAAATATTGGAAATTTTCAAGAAAGTGCAGGTTAACATCCTATTGATTGATGTTGTGAAGAAAATTCCACGGTACGCTAAGTTTCTAGAGGAGATGTGTACACACTGAAGGAGACTTTGAGGTGATGAGAAAGTGAGATTGGTAATGAATGTTTCAGCATTGATAGAGCCATCACTCCCCACCAAGTGAAATGATCCTGGAACATTCTCAATTCCATGCACCATAGGGGAGTATTAATTTTTTAATGCTATGGTTGATTTAGGTCCCTCTATAAATGTGATGCCTCACTCTATTTACTCTACATTGTAGGTCGGGGAATTGAAGCCCACTAGAATTATTGTTCAACTAGCTAACTGGAGTAATTCACACCCATATGGTGTGTTAGAGTATTTTATTGTGAGGGTCCAAAATTTAATTTTTCCTACTGACTTTTATATGCTTAAAATGGAGGATGATAGGATGAATGGACATGCCCTGATTATATTGGGGAGACCTTTCTTGAAAACTGTCAAAACCATAATTAATGTCCACAATGGTACATTATCTATGGAATTTGGTGGTGACATAGTCCATTTCAACATCCTTGATTCCATGAAGCACCCCTCAGAAGAACATTTTTCTCTCTCTGTTAATTCAATTGATGTACTCCCTACCCATAAAAAACAACTTTTCTTTCCCCCGATCCCCTTTCTGAGTTTTCTTCATTGATAGAAATGATAGTAAATGATTCATTCATTGATTGTTGTAGTGTTCTAGAAAAGTGTCATGCATGTTCATTGATTGATGATTTCTTGAACACTGATGATCCACTGACCATTGATGATACTACTAAGCTTATAAAATCTCATTCCGCATCCGAGGTTGATTCTGTTTAGCAGTTAGATGAGATCAATGACCTCTCACTTTCACACACACTCCCATAAATCCAAAATCCACCTGAATTAGAACTAAAAAAATTGCCTCAAGATTTAAAATATTCACATCTTGAGAATGGAAACAAGTTTCCCTTCATCATTGCGAGTTCACTCCCTTCTGAGCATGAATTGTGACTGCTTGAACTTTTGAGGGAGTATAAACAAGCTTTGGGGTGGACACTTTCTGACATTCCTGGTATTATCCCATCAATTAGTACATATCATATTTTGTTAAATGATGAGGCTAAACCAGTGAGGCATCCACAATTTCGACTGAACCCAAACCTCTTAGAAGTTGTGAAAAATGAGGGAACAAAATTATTGGCTGCTGGAATCCTTTACCCCATCTCTGACAACCAATGGGTTAGTCCCATTCAAGTAGTTCCTAAAAAGACTGGCCTTCCAGTAATTAAAAATATAAACAATGAATTGGTTCCAAATCATGTGCATAATAGTTGGTGTGTATATATAGACTATCTTTGACTAAACCAACACACAAGGAAAGACCATTTCCCTTTACCATTCATTGACCAGATGCTAGAGAGGATAGCGGGTAAGTCCCACTACTGTTTCCTTGATGGGTATTCTAGATACTTTCATATCCATATTGCCTCTGAGGATTAGAAAAAGACAACCTTCACTTGCCCCTTTAGCACATTTTCCTATAAAAGTATGTCATTTGTTCTGTGCAATGCTCTAGGAACTTTCCAACGATGAATGGTTAGTATTTTTTCAGATTACCTAAAAAATTACATGGAAGTATTCATTGATAATTTCACTATTTATGGCTCTTCATTTGATAAATGTTTGATTAGTCTTGGTTCAGTCCTACGATGCTGTATTAAAAATAATCTTGTATTAAATTATGAGAAATTCCATTTCATGGTGCGACAAGATACAGTTTTGGGGCATGTCATTTCTGGGGATGGTATCCAAGTAGGTAAATCAAAAGTTGATGTCATTTATTCCCTTCCATTCACCAAAAATATATGGGGTGTGTGATCTTTCCTAGGTCATGCTGGATTTTATCGTCGTTTCATTCATGACTTTAGTAAAATTTCACTCCCCCTCCCCCGATTACTCCAAAAAGAAAAATAATTTGTTTTTGATAAAAAAATGTGAGGATGATTTTAATAAGTTAAAATGAAGCCTCACCTCACCCTCGGTAATCCAACCACCTCGATGAGATTTACCATTTGAGCTCATGTGTGACACCTCTAACTATGCATTTGGGGAAGTTTTGTCACAAAGGGTCGATCGAGCTCCACATGTCATAGCCTATGCATCACGTACTTTAGAACCTGCCCAAGAAAACTACACCACAAATTTAAAATAATTCCTTGCCATTGTTTTTTCCTTGTAAAAATTTATGTCATACCTTTTGGGGTCCAAAGCCGTTGTGTTCTCAGACCATGCAGCCCTCCGGTACCTCCTTAAGAAACCGAAATCCAAACCACGTCTCATTCGTTGGATGCTCCTCCTTCAATAATTCAATAAAAAAATTAGAGATAAAAAAAGGAGCAGAAAATGTGGTGGCTGACCATATCAGTAGGATTCAACGATCCTCAGACATTGACTCATACACCTATATACCCATAAATGAAATGTTTCTTGATGAGAAACTTTACTAAGTGCAAGATTCTATTCCTTGGTATGCTGAAATTGTAAATTATTTGGTAGCAAATTTCATTCCTACTGATTTCAACAGAAACCAAGATAGTTGTCTAAAACATGAGTCCCGTTGGTATATTTGGGATGACCCCTACCTTTTGCGCACATGTAGTGATCAAGTCCTTAGGTGTTGTGTTCCCGATAGTGAGTTTTAGTCCATCCTTAGATTCTGCCACACTGATGCTTGTGGGGGCCACTTTGGTCCCCAACGGACTGCTCGTAAGGTCCTCGATTTTGGTCTCTTTTGGACAACACTTTTTCAGGATGCCCATGATTTTTTCAAATCTTGTCCTCATTGTCAAAGAAAGGAGAATGTCTCTAAAAGAAATGAAATTTCACAACAACCATTGCTCTTTCATGACATTTTTGATGTTTGGGGTATTGAATTTATGGGGCCATTTCCAAATTCATTTAGAAACGTTTACATTCTTCTGGTAGTTGATTATGTGTCAAAATGGGTAGAGTCACGAGCTAAAAGGACTGATGATTCTAAGGTAGTTTTAGAATTTTTGAGAACCCAAATCTTCTGTAGGTTTGGATTACCTAGGTTCATCATCAGTGACCAGGGTTCTCATTTCTGCAACCAAACAATGCAATCAATTTTGCGTAGGTATGGGGTCGGTCATCAAGTGTCTAATATATATCACTTATAGACCAATGGTCAAGACAAGGTGTCAAATATAGAGGTAAAACAAATTCTTAAAAAAACGGTTCAACCCAATAGAAAATATTGGAGTCTTCGACTTGGTGATTCATTATGGGCCTACCGTACTGCTTTCAAAACTCCCATTGGAATGTCACCCTATCATCTTGTGTTTTGAAAGAGTTGTCACAACCCTGTTGAGATTGAGCACCGGGCCTACTGGTCCATCAAACAATGCAATTCACACCATTCTGGTGTAGGTGCTCAAAGGAAGTTTCAGATTCAGGAGCTAGAGGAAATGAGAAGAGATGCATATGAAAACTCCAGGATTTATAAGGAGAGAACCAAGGCCTCCCATGACCGTCTTATCCTTCATTGTCAGTTCCACATTGGGCAGAAGGTCCTCCTTTATAATGAAAGGATGAAGTTTCATCGAGGTAAGCTTCGTTCCCGCTGGTTTGGACCATACACTGTTACTAATTTTTCCCCATTTGGTGTTTTCCATGTTCAAAACGAAGAAACCAAGAAAACATTCACTGTCAATGGGAAGCGGCTGAAGCACTTCCATGAATCCATTCCAGAGTCCCCGATTGAGGAACTCCATGTTCAAGAACCAATCTATGAATGAAACTCACCAAGTTTTATCCTTCCTTTCCACATCTGCTTTTCTTACAATGAGGACACCGCAAACTTTAGGTGTGTGGGGGATGGGTACATTCCTGGGATAGTTAGTAATTTTCATCGTTTTTTCTTTATTTCTTTTCTTTTTCATCCTTCTTTATGGTATTTTCACTTTTCCCCATCTTTCTGGGTTCATTAGGATTTCCATTTTCTTTCCACTTTCTTCTCTTTTTTGCCTTCTTTATGGTATTTTTATTTATCCCCATCAAAAATTTCAAAGTTCCATGATGTGGTGACCATAAAGGGGGGAAAGTAAAAATACCATAATAAAGGGAAAAATAATGTCTGTATGAATTTAACATTAGGGAGTGATTTTTAGTGAATTGGTTTTCTGTCATTTATATGAATGGTTGTATCATTGTGAAACATTTGAGATGATTGATTTCCCTTGTGTGAGTAGTTTTGGAAAAATAGTGTCACTAATATCTCCATATATTTTTACAGCAAACCACGAAGTATGAATATTTCTTACTTAATATATGGTTAATATATATTAGGTTAATATTTTTCATCTTTAAATGATATTTTCATACATTCATTCTTTATTCGATCTGTTTCATTACTGTACCAGATTAACCTATGTGTGTGTATCTAATGTCCGACTGTTGTACGCCCTGAAAAAAAAATTGTGTCTTGGGCAGGTCAAAACCCACTCCTCCTCAACCTTTGATCTTGTTATAACTATTGCAATTAGTGTCGTGAGGAGATAAAACAAGGGTTGAGAGATGAGTGTGAGATTTGTTCCAAATGAAACTTCAAAAAAAAATAATAAATGAGGGGAGTGATAAAATGTGCAACATATAGAGATATCTAGGTCAGGAGCTTATGGTTTGAATTCTGGTAATTCTTAAGTGAGTGAGTCTTGAAATATGATTGCATAGGATGTAGGACGAGTTTGGTATAAAATCATTTAAAGCATAAAAATGTTAAAATAACCTATATATATTTGATAGAAAGTGGAAATAATAACATGGATTGGTTTTCACACACACATATGGAGAGTTATTGGAATGGTTGAATTTTGAATTCCTTGCTCATGTTGGTGTCATGAATATCTTTGAATTTTATTGTGATATGATTTATGAGACATCTTTTTCCATTTTCACTAGGAAGAACTCCTTGGTGTGGTTCGTGCATTGATCACATTACTTTAGTGAATTAAAATTTCCTCAAATGTTAAATATTCATGATTTTTGTAATATATATATATATATGCATAATTTTATTTGGATATGGGACTTTTCCTAGGAGTGAAAATGTTTAGGTGTGGGGGTGTGATCGTACCACAATTCACTGTGTCATTTTCACCCTTACACCACTGTATTAAACTAAATTTTTATTTTAAATTCCAAAAATAATAACAAATTGAATTCCATTTTTGAATAATTTATTTATTTTTATCGCTATTAAAAATTCCAATGTTACTTGTCTTCAAAATTTCATTGAAGGTAAAAGTGATTTGGAGGGCCCATGATGATGTCCAAAAAATGGTCCAAACAGCGCAGGATCCAAGCACAATAGTGGATTAATCCACACACTGATACTAGAAAGTGCCTCCAATTGGGCTGTAATTTTTTTTTATGGTCCAAAATTCATTTGGATGCATTTCATATGAAGAAACCTAAGACTCATTCGGCCATCTGATGTCTTTTCCGACCTAATCTTTCCAGCCCACCAAATCTGCACAGAGTCAAAAGTGGTGTGCTGTGATCTGTACATATCTCGGGATATAGGTGTCCAAATTGTGCAAAACTTTTGGTGGAGACATAAAAGAGGTGGTTCTACAACTTTTTTATTTTCTCCAAATCGAGTTAAGGCTGTATGAAGGTCGAACCACCTGTGACAAGTGGTTTTAATAATTCTGTGTGTTGAAAACCACCTTACCATTTTCCTATAAAATGACACATTGGGATCCTCATTTTCAAGTTAGACCAGAAAGAAAATATCTAGTATTTTGGAGACCCAAAGGAGTTATCTCCTCATACTTGAGGTTTTGGAGTCCCCTATCATCATAGGGGGTCAATAATGAAGAAGGAGTTCCACCCGAGCCTTCTCCTCCTATCGATGGCGAACTAAACGGTGGCCGATCATTTTGAGGGAGATACACATACTTAGAAGGGAATTCTAGAACTTTATACTCTACTATTTTTCTGTAATTTGTGTGTGTATTATTTCACTTATGTTTAATCTAAACATTTTTCCCCTCTGAGTTCATTTTTTGGGTTTAATTAAGTGAACCACTTTTCATTTCAACACCGATTGGGTTGAAATTTCAAGTGGGAAACTTCAGTTGTTCTGATTGGGCAAAACAAGGATCCTCTTTCTCTCAAAAATAAAAAATATTTTAGTATGATTTGGTAACCTTTAATCTTTTCTTGAATTCCAAACCTTGACAATAAGATTTTTGTGTCACGGGTTGGTACTTTGTGCAACGTTTAGAGAGGTAAGAGGGGAATCCAGTTCTTGACAACTCTCAACCAAAGAATTAAACAAAACCATGTGAAATTTTCAGAACAATGAACTATCCAAGATGTGTAGTGAACTTAAATTTATCTCCTTATCTCATAATAATTAAACCACCACCTTATTCTATCAACTATTAAACTCTTTAAGTTAAGTTATTTTCTTAAAAATATTTTTAAAATCACACCCCTCTTTTAGTAATATTTATTAAAAATACATACTCAAAACCTATCAACTCTCCTCGATAGATGACCTGGGTCTTCCCTAAACTATAAATTAACCTTAAAAACATTATCAATTTTATGTGTCACGACAGCGCAGTCAGCCACTTGAACCATGGTGATTTTTCTAAGGAATCATATATGCGAGAAACAAATCCCAATGGAAGTTCATGTAATAACCACAAAGGTAAGTATATTAAAAGACCTATTTTTCAAGGATGTGGAAATAAACACTTAGAAAAACAATTTAAAGAGATGAGAAGATTCTATAGATGTGGTAATGAAGGTCATAAAGCAAGAACCTACCATTGAAAAGGTAAGTGTCCAGTTGATTCTAGGAAATGGAAAGAAGTTCTTTATGAGGGATCAGTCAAATGTTTTAAATGTGGTGTGAATTGTAATTATACAAATAGATGTCCTACAAAGAAGGTTTAGGAATGGGATCTGTAGGATCATAAAAATATATGTTTACCAATTCTTAATTCCGTTCCAATTAAATATGAGGAAACTGAAAATGACCTATGAAAGTTATGTATTATTTCTTATCTCATGTTTTGACATTACTAAAATATTAGGACATTATTCATGATTTTGTTTGTAGGAAATAAGTATAAAATAATAAGATGAAAAAACATGGATAAAGGATCATGAATAATTTTTTATTATTAATATTTCTAAGAATTGAAGAGTTATGTTGGATCTATGGATGTTGATATATTTAAATGTATTAATGGTAGGATTACTTTGAAATACTTTTTATAGTATGTGTAACCTTGAAGTTTGATATGTGAAAATGTTATTCAAGGAATAATTATCTTTTCTTTTGTTGATATAGTTATAAAGAACCATTTAGATTTATATGATCCTTGAATTTGAGGCAATTACAAGTTATTACTTTTTGGGGTGAAAATGCGAGGTATGAGATAGAATTTGGGGTTAAAATATGTTATGGATATTTTTAAGGATTTTAGCTCATTTTTTAATGTTATTATAATTATATAATTTTTGAAAAAGGATAACACGTAGACCATGTGACAAGCCATCGCATCAGACAAAGCTGTGAGAATCGAACCCACAACCAAAGTGCGACTAGGATTTATCACCTACCACTGGACTACATGAATTCCTTGGTTATTTTGACTAATTGTTTTTAGTTAAATGATTTTATGGAACAAGAATAAGTTTTTTTTGGAACTTATGTTTTATCGAATGGATATCCTTATTATAGGAAAATTATTTGGTGATTAAGTGATAAAGATTATTTTGGAAGACATTATCTCTTTTGGGGAACACTATATGCCTAAGGAAAATTGAATACTATGAGATTTAGTTTGTGGAGTAATGGTTGAAATTTTATTTTGGGCGAATCTATTTTTTTATTGTGGACATATGGCGATTTTGGTTATTTATGGAAATGATTAAACTTTCATAGAGAATATGTGATTAGGTTAATTACACTTCAATATGAGACTTTAAGATTAGTCGATGTTATTTAGAGATAAATGTTAAGATTTAATATGGAAGACTATGTGATTAAATTATTCTGAGTTTTGGATTTCAATATTAGTTTGGATTATATTGAAAATTTTTAAGGACAATTGTGCATTGAATGGTCTTTGTTGAACATTGGGTACAATTATTTGAATTTTGGAGATTAAGAGCAGTATTTATTTTTATAAAGGATTATACTTTTGGGGATTATCTAACCTCTTACTAACCATTTTATTTGTTTAATATATAGTTAATCATTTTTGGATTATGTGATTCTCTATAATTTGATTCTAGCACTTTTTATGTGACCAAGTCAGCTTGAATACTCATCATTTGTAGAAAATATGAGTTTGTGGTAGAAATTTAGTAAAGGATGAAAGTCTACATGACAACTATGTATTTTTCCTTATGTTCTTAGTCAATCTTGTGAATAAATTCCTTATCTTTGTGAAAAATAACATAAAACAAAAATGTTTTCTGTTTACTTTTCCTACTAGGGAATCAAAGACTGCTTAACCCATCACAAGTTTGTGACTTTATGGTGGTTAAATTTTTGCTAATCATGTTTTCTATCACTCTTCGTCAGAACTTTATGGTTAGTTTCTCTTTCATATCCATGTTTTCCTATATGGAATCCTAGTACGGGTGATCACGAGTGACCTTTGTACTTCTCTTTCTTTTTTTAAAGTGATAGTTTTATTGACACTTTTTCCGATGTGGGACATTCAATGAAGTTTCCAAGCCCAATTTTAAAATTACGAGGGCACAATTTCCAAAAGTGGGAAAGTATGTAATGAACCAGGTATTTTTAGAATAATAATTTTTCATATCTACTAATATTTATGAATAAGATATTCATTTTATGTTAAGTAGGACACTTTGTTTGATAGCGTACTCAAAACGCAACAGCGGGTTTCTTTGAAATCTTATGTTTCACACAACTTTGAGTTATACCAAAAAATAATAATTTAATAATTTTATTTTAAATGGTATTTAACGCATAGTCATTATATTTCTATGAATGAACATAACAAACTACATTATTTTTCATTAATTATATATTATTAAATTTCTAATTAATTAAAACCTGTTATATATTATTAACTATTTATAAACTAATAAGTTTTTTAATAATATTATTAAATAGTAATTAATAGTATTAATTAATTGATTAAAAAATATTAATTATAATATATTAGTATTTATTTGTAGGAATATTATAACTACAATCCCACATCAAAAATACAGAATGATTTCTAGGGCAAGCCCTCTTATAAAAGGGATCCATAGATAAGAGTTTCTGTCAGAATTCCAGACAGCTGTAATGATAGTAATAAAGGTTATTGAATAACAGATAAATTATACTGAAATTTATATATATATATATATATATTTAAATATACAAAAAATTATATTAAAATAAGTATTTTTGTTGAAAGGAGGTATCCCCCCTTTCACTTTTCAGACATATTTCTGAAAATATTTTTAACCAAGACATTTTTTTAAAAAACTAATAAAACATACAAAAAATAACTCATGGGAGACCCTAGTGTTGAAGGCTTCACTCCCCACATGTTTGATGAAGTCTCTATGGAAGTGAATGGAGATGTAACCTCGATGGAGGTTGATGGGGACTCAATGGTGGTGGCTGGAAATGACAACTTGTCAGTAGTGGAAGGCGATGGTGCTTTTACAGCAGTGGATGGTGATAGAGGGTCAAAGAACACAGATTGATATGTGGTGATGGTCCTAGATTGTGTGGTACATGTGAACTCATGTCATATTAAAACTTGTGGATTCCCTTAGGATACTATTGTTCTAGGCTTTCAGAACATTAGAGATGAGGGTATGTGGGCCTCAGGTAGTGTCAGTTTCGGTTGGGGGCCCCACCCAACAACAGGGATGGAGAGCATGTTGATGGAGAACCTGGTGTGGGGTATATAGGAGATGGATGTGTTGAGTACTTCTGGCTTTGGTCACAAGTAATAGGGAACTAAGGTTCGGAGGCATGGGACATCAGTGTTGCTGGTGAAGGTATGATGGTTGGTAGTTGGAACCCTGATGGTGGTGATGAAGGATGCCCAATCCATTGGTAGGGATAGATATTGGATGTTTCCCATCGAATACCTTGAATCATGGGGTTTTTTATGACATTGTTTGGGATACAAGTATTCCTAGAGACTTAAGTGTTGGGGGATGACCGGCCACATGAAAGTGAGGTGATTTTTAGGAGCATACTAGCAAGGATTGATGCAACAAACCTGGGATGTGGGTATCTACCCTACTGAGTGTCAGGCTTGTCATCGACTGAAGCTCCACATCAGTGACGATGCATTCTGGCTGGCCTCATATTTGAATGGAGCATGAAAATAGTGGCCTTCAAAATTTAAGGGTTGGTAGTTAAAAATTTTATAGTGACATTGGGTGTTGCATTGACTTTGGGGTGTGGAGAGTGAAGACCACAAGACATGGGACAATTAGGGACACACGCTGCTAGCTGGATAATTCGGGATGGATGGATGATAGCAGCAACGAGGCAATGACATTGGGCCTTCAAAACCCACAAACCATGATTGGTGATTAGGATGTGCGGTAGAAGCATTTGGGTTTTGGTTCTTGGATCCAAATCAATGGGCCTTTAGATGAATTTTACTTTGGCTAGTATCTTGGACAAAATAAAATATTTTTTAGTGCCTTCCTTATTAGTAGTAATTTTATAGCTGGATGGGTTGGTGTGACAATCTTGGATGGGTGGGTCTTTGAGCGTCTTTGTTATGCCAATTACTTTGTTTTGTAGGGATTTATGTTCCAAATTCTTACTGGTTGATGTTTTTACTTCTTATTTTCCTTAATAAATTTTAGGGCACAGTACGATCAGTACATGAAATTTCCTAGTATATATAATTATACGTAAATAATTTTTAAATATATTTATATATAATTATAATTAAAAATAAATAAATAAATATATATATATATATAATGTAGTTGGGGTTTGAATTAGTGGTAAGAAACCATTAATCCTATATGAAAAATTGAGGTTCACAACCCATTGGGAACATGTTACTGTAATAGTATTGTTGTTGTACTATAGTAGCAAAGGCACTATTTGTAACATCCTAGATCTGTGTGCCGCCAAAGGTGCCCCGAACTCGGTTGGTCACATGACCTCAAGCACATTTCCCCAAACACCAGAGGTTTTCAACTAGTAGTGAGTGTCAAGGTCTGATAATGGGGAAACTATTCCCTCATTGGTAGACTATACATAGCGGAATAATAAATAGTAAGTAGTAGTAGAAGGAGTAATACCATGCAACAAAGTAAACAGTGGAAGACTGATAGTATAAACAAATGTATCATATATATAAATAATTATGCATGTCACAAGTATCTAGGAAAGCATCCAAATAAGTCACAATGCTAAAATTACAATACTAACACCAAATTATAGAAAAAATTAAACTCCAACTGCATTGTAAGCCTAAACTTGGTCCCATGCTCTCTAACTCCTACAACAATCAAGTACCTGAAGTAGAAGGGTGATTTCCCTTATCTATACCTACAATAATATAATCTGTTTGGTTCTAAAATCCTGACCCAAACATGGTGTGAGATGAATCCCAGTAGGCAACCCCCAAAAGATATATGCCTAACTTTCAATTAATATATATAGTAGGTAAAATGTAGAAATGAAGCAATAAAATAGAAGTACTCAAAAGTAAATAATCCTAAAGTTCTCAATTGCATTCATTTACATTTATTAATTATTCAATCCATTGAATAATGTAAACTCATGATCTGTCCTAAGATTTGTATCCCCCTGTATATTAATAACAAAATTTTTCTCAAAAGATCATCTAAACAACCTACTAAGATCGAGTCCAAGCTTGTGATTTGGCTAGGAAGACTCGTCACAATCATTCAGTTATTCACAAGAAACCCTATGGGAAAGTTCTCATAGCCTAAACCACTTTGGTTTCACATATCATCAATTCAATAAAGACTTTGAACCTCTGGGAAATCTCACACAGTCTAACCCATTTGGTCCCACATGACAATAATCATTTACAACGACAACTTGGGTTTCTCTCATGGTTATTAACCCCTTGGTCAGTATAGAAACGATAAAATATAATCACCTGTGGAAGCTCTCATAGTCAATTCTCTATGGTCCAACATTAATTTAATAATAACTTTCTATATAGATATCACTGTCTAACCCCTTTGGTCAATGAACCCACATAAACTCTCACCTTCAATATCTCTAGTCAATCATAGCAACAATTCATAATTAAAAGACCCTACCTCAAGAAGCTCTCACAGTCAATTCCCCTTGTCCATACTTTCACAATGTGAATCACATGCATCTCAAATAAACACCAACTCTATCCTAACAACACTAGGCATAGAAAATAAATATTCCTAACATGCTTTCTAGACCCAATGACCATAATCAATCAAACATGGGAAAATGTACCCAAAATCAAGGTATTAGACCTTATTCACAATCAATAACCCCTTCTCAATAAAACACACCATAATAGGTTTTAAACCGGGTTAAGTTAAAAAACATGAAATACCCTAAACATTGGTATTCAGCACATTTAGAATATATAATATAAAGACAACCAAATAAAGGCACAAACCACCTACCTCTATGTTTTATGATGATCACTCTTGAACTTCATCCCTTGAATCGGCTTATAACATCATAGATCTATAAAAAGGGTAAAAATTATCAACCCTTGATAACTCATGAGAGAGGAGAAATATGAAAGAGGGGTTCTATTAAAAGAGGGAACTCACTGGTGGGAATCCAAAGCACCTGGCAGCGTCTCAATCGAAGCTCAGACGGAGGAATAGGATAAGCTCTAAGATCTTTAGTCGTATGTTTCTATCCTATACAAAACACATGGAGAAGAAAGTGTTTCTGGATGTGAGAATAAATCCAACACCGATATAACAAATAATAAGAAAAGTAAATGGCATGCTCATTTAATGTACACACCATGTACTATCCTCAACCATCCCCCGCTTTAGGCGGTCTTCTAGGTCACCCACATGGCCATGTACTCGGTCTTTACACAGCTAGTACACGTCTACACAATGTGTACTCAGGAGTAGAGGAAATGTACTTAGAAAATTTACATTTCTTCCTTTTTATTAAAAAAAACCCGAAACAAATATCTATACCTGAAATAAATATTCGGGTTCGTACAAACTTCCCCCCTTAAAGAAATTTGTCCCTGGATTTCCCATCCAAGGGTGATGAAGAAGAATCCTAAAAAAACTCTACCCACTGTGATCAAACGTCAACCTCCCTTTCCCAAGTCTCATCCTATACTCGCCTATGTTGCCATAGCACCTGTACCAGAGGAACAAACCTGCCATAGAGAACATTAATACAACGGTCCAAAATCAGAATCGAGTGCTCCTCAAAGGATTCATCCACCTACAAATCAACCTCCTCAGGTTGAAAAAACCTGATATGAGTCTGAAAAGTAACATCATATCTTAGAAACATGAAATACAGCATTCATATCCTAGTACTTTAGGTAACTAAAATCAATAGGCAACTATATTGACTCTATCCAAAATGTCAAATGGCCCAACCTATCTTGGTGAAATCTTACCTTGTCTCATAATCCTCATGTGTCCCAACCTCGGTGTGACACGTAAGAAAACATTATCTCCATCCTCGAACTCCATTGGTTTTATCCATCGATGAACATAAGATTTCTAGCAAGACTATTCAGTAGAAATCCTCTTCCGAATCAACTCCACTTACTCTATAGTCTCCTGGACGATATGAGGTCCCAGTATAGCTGCCTATCCTACATCTAGCCAACATAGGGGTGATCAGCATGGTGTACCATACAAGGCCTCATAATGTGCCATCTGAATCATCACTTGAAAACTATTATTGTAGGAAAAATCTACTGGGGGTATGTGTCTATCCTAAGAACCACTGAAATATAGGATGCATTCTCAAAGAATTTCCTTCAACACCTGTATTGTGTGCTCGGACTGTCCATTTGTTTGGGGATGGTAAGTTGTAATCAGAAGTACATGTGTACCCAAAGCACTTTGTAGTCCCTTCTAGACATAAGAAGTAAACTGGGAATCCCTATCTAAAACCATAGAGTGCGGAACCCCATGAAAATGTACAATCTCTCATATGTATAACCTTCCAAGATCATCAAAATTGAAGGCTTCCTTGGTCGACAATAAATGTTCAACCTTTGTGAGTCATTCAACAACAACCCATACTGCAACATTCCATCAAGGTGAACCTAGTAAACCCATCAAGAAATCCATCATGAAATAATTCCACTTACACTTAGGAATGGGTAATTGTGGTAAAATCACTTCTAGTCACTAATTCTCTGCTTGCACCTGCTGATAGGAAGAACATCTCATAACAAAACTAGCTACATCCCTCTTCATACCTAGCCACTAATACTGATAGTGTAGATCTCGATACATCTTGATGACACCATGATTAATTGTCCAAACCGAGGAATGAAAATCTCATATCAACTCCTCACTTATGTCTTCTAACACCCATACGCATCCATGGAAATACAAGATCTCATCATCACCTACGGTCCGCACAGAAGTAGGGTCCTCTCCTGACACAATCTTTTGTTGAACTAGTCCCTCAGAATCTGATAGATGACTCATTGGAACTCAATCCAGTAGAGTAGAGGTAACATCTATAAAAGAAAGAAAATTCTAACCATGTCTTTCTTTCAGCTCTAAATGCATCTCAGAGAACATATCCATAAGCTACCCCTCACTCCTGGCCTCCCGAACTGCCTGTATCTAAGTCATCCTGCTCAACACATCAGCCACTATGTTGCCTCTCCCAGGCGTATTGGCAATCTCAAAGTCAAAAGACTAATGGTACTCAGCCCACCTTTGTTGTATCAAATTCAGAATATACTAAGTAAAGATATACTTGAGGATTTACTGGTCAGTGAATACCACAAAATGATCTCCCAAAATATAATGTCTCCGACAACGTAAATAATACACAACTGCAGCTAACTCGAGATTGTGCATCAGGTAATTCCTATCATGTGGCCTCAACTACTGAGACCCATGCACAAAGACTCCTTCCCACTACATAAGCACTACTCCCAGCCTGATACCAGATGCATCACAGTAAACGGTGTAACTTTTTCTTGGCTCTGGAAAAATTAGTATCAGTATGGAAGTCAATATCTCTTCCAACTCCTAAAAGGCTGAACTATAGGAATATGTCCACAAGTAATTTCCCCTCCTTAGTCAGCCCTATCAGTGGTGCTACTAAGCATGAAAAGTCCGGAATAAAGTTCCTGTAGTAACCATACAGCCCTAGAGAACTTCGTACCTTAAAGACATTCTTCAGCTTCACCTAGAAAATTACTGCTCTCACTTTCACTAGGACTACTGATACTCTTGTATCTAAGATTACATGACTCATGAATTGAATTTGGTCTATCCAAAAGTGGAATTTTGAGAGCTTAGAATATAACTAATTCTCTCCCAGTGTACTCAAACAGATCTCAAGGTGAGTAGCATGGTTGTGTTGAGTGTGATAGTACACCAAGATATTGTCAATGAAGACTACCACAAAATAATTCAAGGATAGAACACTTGGTTCATCAGTTCCAATAAAAATGCTGACATATTCATGAGATCGAATGACATAACCAAATACTCATATAGACTATAAATACTCTGAAAGGATGTAATAGGTATCACTAATAGTCTAATGTGCAAATTATGATAACTGTATCTCAAGTCAATCTTTGATAACACACAAGATCCTCGAAGCTGATCAAAGAGATCATCAATCCTCGAAAAGGAATATTGGTTCTTAACCGTCAACTAGTTAATCTTCTGATAATCCATGTAATGTATGAGGGTACCATCCACCTTTTTAACAAAAATGATAGTCGAACCCTAAAGAGAAGAACTGGGTTGGATGAAACCCTTTACCTACAACTCCTATAACTACTTTTTGAGATCCTGTAACTCTAATGTAGCCATCCTATAAGGAGGAATGGACACTATTAAGGCTTCTGGAACAATCTCAATAGAGAAATATACCTCTCACTCTAGAGGTAAAACTGAAAAATTCATCTGGAAAGACATCTCTGAAATAATCCACCACAAGAGGAAATTCCATCTATGAAGTCCCCTGGTCATATATATATATATATATATATATATATTAATTAGAAATATGGGCAATAATTCCTACCAACCCATGATGTTTGGGTCTATCTCTGATCTTCTGGACACCCCACTCACCCTTGTGAAGAAAATAATTTTCCTCTGGTGACATGAAACACACCATATGGTGATAGCAGTCAAAAAAGTCCTGGGAAAGAGACTAACCAGTCCATTCTGAGAATGAAATCAAATCTTTTCATCTTTAAGACATAGAGGTCACATAATAAGTGACACCCACCATCCTCAATAGGGAACTCCTTGCACTGATGTATACTAGCCATCCTAATCTCCAACGGAGTGTCTAGAATCATAACATCCTAAAAACTAAAGATGCAAAGTCGAAGGATCTCCACAATGGAAAAATATATAAAACTATCGGAAGCCCCTATATCAAAAATAGAATAAGCTAAAACTGAGGCAAACAGAATCATACCTCTAACTGTAGAGGATCTAGGATCCTACTCCTGCTTGATTTTCTTGTCTGCAAAAGTTTGACCTGTATTGCGAGCATGAAACCCTACCTGACTACCCTAAGCTGATCCACCCTATTGTAACTAAAAACTTGTCATCTGGATACTATATCCACAGCCACCTCATCAACCTGAATAACCTGAAAAACTCTAGTTCCCTAACTAATGAGAAACTAGTGGTCTTGCTTTTGAGTATGGAGTCATAACTGATCCCCTATCACCCAATGTTGGTGAGGGAATCCTGAAAAAATGCTGAAGATGACCCATCTTGACACAATATCAGCACTCTACTAGCTCCTTCAGGAAATGTGGTCTCATATTCCCACTCTTCTCGCACTGTTGGAATAACACCTAGCTACCTGAAGAAACGTCGTGTGAAAACTCCCTACGAAACTTCCTTCTATCTATCGAAGGGGTACCAGCCCTGGATGTTGAACCGCCCTAGCTCACAGCTCCTAACTCCCTCATATTACGCTCAGTAATCAGTGACTAATTTACTATAGCAGTACCTAAAGTCAGCATGAATACATTCACCTGCGATCATATGTCATACCTAAAACCATCCTCAAATTGTGTCACCAAAGATAACTCTTCACCTCCCAGAACAGGTGTCAAACACTGAAGCTCTATAAAATGAGAAGAGTAATCCATCACTAAAAGAGAACCCTAATCTAAATGCATGAACTCTTGGGATCGATTGTCCTTCAACGTCTTAGGATATAAATAGTCATATAAGGTCCTCTATAACTCTTCCCAAGCCATATCCTGATGATGTACGACCTTTGAGATAACATCCCACCATATATTAGAGAAATCACGTAACATGTACGTAGAAAGATTCACCCTCATCTCATGAGGTGTCCCCAAATGCTCAAAGATATCAAGCATGGACTTCAACCATGACTCTGTAGCCTATAGTCCTCCATCCCCTAAAAACGTGGGAGGATACTGCTGTTGGAACACCTACGTCAGTTCTTCCATAGAAGGGGTAGGATGTGGTGCTCCCTAGATAGTCTATAACATCCTAAAAAATCCTTCACAGAACTATGCATCAGCACCTACGTCTGGTATAACAGCTGGTGAAAAGACATGTACGATGGGAGGATCTACTGGTATCCCCTGATCTACCATTTTTGGTGTTCGGTCATTGCCCTGTATCTGGCGTACAACCAGAGGATGTCTTGGTGCCATGACTCTGCAAGGTCAATCTCACACCTCAGTACAATATTATCACGGAAAAAAATATATAAGTGAAAGAAAGTGATAGGAGAAGAAACATTTAAGATTATAAAAATAAGGTTACATGATGGGTATAACACCTACATGACGTGTTCCCTTAAGATTATAACATGGTGTGTACCTCTGCCAAACCTGGTCATGTAACACTTATACACACATCATGTTCCTCCTGATACACAGCGTGTACTTGAATCTTCCCTCCTTCCCATGTACTTCTACACAGCTAGAACTACACAGTTCTCTGTTGGTTAACACTACATAGCGTGTTCACCCTAGACATGGAATGTACTAGTTTAGTTCCTTCTACCTGTGTCGTTGGTCACATGGTAGGAAACACAGTCAACTCTACACAGCATTTACAAACTAGACATGGTGTGTACAACCTAAGTTTCATCCACCTATGTCGTTGGTCACATGGAGGGATACATGGTTCTCTACACATGGAGTGTTTGGATAAAAGTTTCCCAAACCTATGTCTCTGCTCACACAGTCAGTCACATGGTCATTCACTACACATCTTATACTCCTAGTACACGACATGTACTTAAGAAAAATTGATTCTTCTAGAATATAAGAGCACATGACATGTGTTCATGACACCACATGCTTTTTTGTCTGGGTTTCCAGAGAGTAAGCCTCTGAACTTTCTCTAGAACCCTTAAAAACATAAAATTTCATCTAAGCCATGACAAATTCTGAACCTTGAGATCCCATACTCCTGTGAATCAGAGTTTGGCATCCTTATTCATCTTAAAACTTGAAAAAATTTAATTAAAGTTCAAACATGATCCACCAAATTCCAATCCAAGAGGGACCATAACACCTCAGAGATAAAAGTTTGGCATCTATACAAATGAAACATTACCTATTCAAATACCCTATCAAAATAGTAGGGATTATATCACAAAATATCTCACAACAACATGCATATATAGAACAACATCTATCACAACAGCATGCAATCAATAATGCACCCTAAATGGCATGGTAATAATGCATGACATGTGATCTTTATCAAGTTTCTATATGATGCATGATATGTTATACCCTCATCTCATCAGGTTTCAATAGAAATAGAACCTAAATAATATCAATGATAATAACACAAAACAAGTGATCCACCCAACGGTGAAATCAAATCAATTGTAACAATTGAAAACCCAAAAAATGTAATATTTGATGTAACTTGTCTTTTCCATGTACATGGGTTAGCTACTCCAGGGCATATCTTATTACCAACTACCCATTCCTTTTTATTCCTGACTATATGATACAAATAGTAAGACAAAGAAGAAAAGAAACCCCTCTAATGCCACTTTGTAACATCCTGGATCTGGGTTCTAACCAAAGGTTCCCTGAACCCAGTTGGTCACATGACCTCAAGCACATTTTCCCATGTTCCAGAGGATTCCGACTAGCAGCGAGGGCCAAGGTCTAATAATAGGGAAACTATTCCCTCATTAGAAGAGTGTACACAGTGGAATAACAAATAGTAAGAAGTAACATAAGTATTAATACCATACAACAAAGTAAACAGTAGAAGACTGATAGTATAAATAATTGTAGCATATATATAAACAATGATGCATGTCACAAGTATCCGGGAAAGCATCCAAAGAAGTCACAATGCTAGAATTACAATAATGAAACCAAATTATAGAAAACAATAAACTCCAATAGCATCGCAAACCTCATTTAGGTCCCACACTCTCCAGCTCCAACAGTAATCAAGTACCTGAAGTAGAAAGGGTGCTTTCCCATATCTATACCTACAATAATATAATCTGTTTTGGTCAAAAATCATGACCCAAATAGGGTGTGAGACAAATCCCAGTAGAAAACCACCAAAAGATATGTGCCTAACTATCAGTCAATATATATAGTAGGTAATATGCATAAATGAAGCAATAAACTAGGAAGTACTCAAAAGTAAAAAATATTATAGTTCTCAATTACATTCAATTACATTTATTAGTTATTCAATCCATTGAATAATGTAACCTCATGATCTAGCCTAAGATTTGTATCCCCTTGTATAATAATAACAATAGACATCTCAAAAGATCATCTAAAAAACCAAGTAAGACTGATTCCAAGCTTATGCTTTGGCATGGAAGACTCATCAAAATCATTTAATTATTCACAATAAAACCTTGGGGAAAGTTCTCATAGTCTAAACCTCTCTGGTTTCACATATAATTAATTCAATAAAGACTTTGACCCTCTGGGAAATCTCACACAGTCTAACCCTTTTGGTCCCACATTATACTAATCATTTACAATGACCACTTGGTTAGTTATCACGGTCAATACCCCCTTGGTATTCATAGTAAAAATAAAATATAATGACCCCTATCATCTCTCGCATTCAATGCCTGATGGTCCGATAGTCATTTAATAATGAACCTCTGGGTAAATCTCATAGTCTAACCCCTATGATCAATGACCCCACGACAGTTGTCACAGTCAATACCTCTGGTCAATCAAAACAACAATTCATAATTAAAAAAATCTACCTATGGAAGTTCTCACAGTCAATTCCCCTTGACCATACTTTCACAATGAAAATTCCTTGCATCTCAAATAAACAGCCACTCCATCCTAACAACACTAGGCATGGAAAACAAAGCATCCTAACATGCTTTATAGACCCAACGACCATAGTCAATCAAACATGGGAAAATGTACCCATAATCAATGTGTTAAAACTTACGCATTAGAAATAACCCCTTATCAATCAAACACACCATAATAGGTCTTAAAAGGGGTTAAGTTTCCTAACACATAATACCCTAAAAATGAGTATTCAGTACTTTTAGCATATATAATACAAAGACAACCAAAAAAGGCACAAAACACCTACCTCGATGTTGTACGATGAATACTCTTGAACACCAGCCCTTGAATTGGCCTTGAACATCATAGATCTATGAAAAGGGTAAAAATTATCAACCCTAGATAACTCATGAGAGAGGAGAAATCAAGAGGAGAGGCTCTAGGGAAAGAGAGAACTCATCTACGGTAATCCAACACACTATACATCCTCTCAATCAGAGCTCGAACAGAAGAATGGTAGGAGCTCTAAGATCTTTGGTCATACGCCACTCTCCTATATGAAACATAGGGAGAAGAAAGTGTTTTTTGAAGTGAGACATGATCCCGCACTGATATAACAAATAAAAAATAAAATTACAATGTGTGTTCATTTAATATACATGTCATGTACTAGCCCCAACCGCCCCCCTCTTTAGGAGGTCTTCCAGGTCACCCACACGACCATGTACTCGGCTGTTACACGTCCAGTACACGACTACACACAGAAGCCGGGTACATGGCGTGTACTCAGGAGTACACGACATGTACTTAGAAAATTTCTATATCTTCATTTTTCCTAAAAAACAACCCAAAACAAAGATCCATACCTGAAATGAAAATCTGGGTTCTTGCACTATTATACAAGTGACACTATAGAAGTGGCAGGCACAGTAGTTGTAGCAGTGGAAGGCACTATAGCGAGTACTGTATCAGTGGCGATATGTAGTGGTGTTGTAGCAGTCAGGGTGCTATAGTGGTACTATTCATAGAATGGGCCTTGGGCCAAAATTTTAGGCCTATGGGCCATGTAATGGGTTATATGTTCATTGGGACTTTGAGCAAAAAATATATAATGTGATAAAGTGGTTGGGTGGGTGGGTTATCCCCTTGGGGGGCTATGACCTGCCTTTCAATCCTGTGTGTGTACGGTGTGTGTATATTTGATTTAATTGTACCACCAAACACCTAATATATATATATATATAATATTATAATTAATATATTAAAATAATAAATATAATTATTAAATTTATAATTATATATATTTATATTAAGGTAGTTCTGATCATGGATTTGGTAACCCAAATCCATGACCCCACAAAAAATTATTAAAATGGTAAAGGAATACATAAAAACCTAGCATGGAATATAGACGCACATTTTTGTAAAACCCTAAATCCAATCACATGAAGATCCAAAGGCCCAAAAACATCAATTTCCTGCAGCTAGGATGTTGAGCGACAGCTAACAGCCCCGAAGACCCTACACACCCAGCTGTATTGATGCAGAAAACCGATAGAACACCACCCAATGATATCATCATGAATGAATAGTGATTGCCTGAGGATGTCACTGTTCCCTTCAGCGATATCACTCTCATAATCATGCTCATCCCCGATGCATAACATTAAATATTCTAGTCTGCACATCATTAATAGGAAAAATTAACCATCGGTGTCTCATACCACTGACACCCCATGGTTCCCAAGAGCATCACACCAACGACATCTCATACCATCACTTTTTGTCATGAAACCACCAGCAAAATACATCCCCATAACAAATGGAGGCTCAAACCAGTCCACCCTCATTTCCCATGAACTGACCAATGACTCAAAAATAAGAGACCTCAAAAAAGGAAATGGAAAAAATGCCACTAGTCCATCCAGTTTTCGACCTCTTAAAGACCGCATCTTGAGGTCTCCCTATACAAAAAAATGAGTAAATTATTTTTTGGGGGTTTTGGATTTTTTTTTCCTAAATGGGTTAGGGTTAAAAATATTTATAAAAATGGGTCTAAGATGTGTGAACCCCATTCACGCATCTTAGACTCAGAGAGATGTGTGAACGAGGTTTATGCATCCATTTTAAACCTTATGAAGGATGCGTGAACCCCATTCACGCATCCTACTGAATAGATTTTTTTTGTATTTTTAATTTTTTTTGTTTTGTTTATAAATATATAACAAAAAATTTCAGCAGGATTTATCTGCTATTTAATATACAGCAGTTCTGTCGTTACAGTAGTCTAGATTCTGACAGACACCCCCAACCAAGGCTCTCATTTATAAGAGGGATAGCCTTAGAAATCGTTCTGCATTTTCGATGTGGGACTCAGCTTCTATCTTCCCTACGCGGAACATTCTACATTTCCAATGTGGGATTCTGTTTCAAATACATCACTTTGAAAGAATATAAAATACAAAATATAAGACCAATATAAATGAAACTTAAAAAATGGATTAAAAATATAAGAAATTGTTGAAAATAAAAATAATTTTGTAAATAATGTTGATGAATAATAATTTATAAGCTTTCAAAGATACCAACTTGAAACTTAAAAATGTTTCAAATATGTGTCTTTGAAAGACTATAAAATAAAAACTATAAGACCAATATGAATGAAACTTAAAAAATGGATTAAACATATAAGAAATATTTGAAAATAAAAAGAATTTCATAAAAGATATTGATGAAAAATAATTTATAATCTTTCAAAACCACCAACTTGAAACTTAAAAATGTTTCAAGTACATGGCTTTGAAAACCTATAAAATAAAAACTATAAGACCAATATAAATGAAAATTAAAACATGGATTAAACATATAAGAAATAGTTAATTATTAATTAGTTAATTAGTAATAAAATTATTAATTAGTCAATAATTATTTAATTATTAATTATTAATTATTAATTATTAATTATTAATTATTATTTACTAATATGCAATAATTAATTAGTTAATGAGTAATATAATTATATAATAATTAATTAGTTAATTAGTAATATAATCATTAATTTATAATTAATTAGTTAATTATTAATATAACTATTAATTATAATTATTCATTATAAATATTAATTATTAATTATATAATAATTAATTAGTTAATTTTTAAAATAATTATTAATTAGAACTATTAATTATTTATTATATAATAATAAATTATTTATTTTGTAATATAATTATTAATTTAAAATAAATAAATAATTAATGTGTAATATAATTAGTAATTATAATTATTTATTATAATTATTCATTATAATTATTAGTTATTAATTATTAATTATTAATTATTAATTATATAATTATTAATTAGTTAATTAGTAATATAAGTATTAATTACACAATAATTAATTAATAATATAATTATTAATTATAATTACTAATTATAATTATTAATTATTAATTATATACTAATTAATTAGTTAATTAGTAATATAATTATTAATTATAATTAGTTATATAATTACTAATTATAATTTTTAATTATTAATCATATAATAATTAATTAGTTAATTAGTAATATAATTATTCATTATAATTTTTAATTTTTAATTTTTAATTTTTAATTGTTAATTATATAATAATTAATTTGTTAATTAGTAATATAATTATTAATTATATAATAAAGAATTAGTTAATTAGTAATGTAATTATTAATTATAATTAGTAATATAATTATGAATTATAATTACTAATATAATTATTAATTATAATTAGTAATTATTATTTATATAATAATTAATTATTTAATTAGTAATATAAGTATTAATTATACAATAATTAATTAATAATATAATTAGTAATTATAATTATTAATTATAATTATTAATTATAAATATTAATTATTAATTTTATACTAATTAATTAGTTAATTAGTAATATAATTATTAATTATAATTATTAATTTAATTACTAATTATAATTTGTATTTATTAATTATATAATAATTAATTAGTTAATTAGTACTATTATTATTCATTATAATTATTCATTATAATTTTTAATTTTTAATTATTAATTGTTAATTATATAATAATTAATTTTTTAATTAGTAATATAATTATTAATTATATAATAAATAATTAGTTAATTAGTAATGTAATAATTAATTATAATTATTAATATAATTAAGAATTATAATTACTAATATAATTATTAATTATAATTAGTAATTAGTAATTATTAATTATAATTATTAATTATTAATTATATAATAATTAATTAGTTAATTACCAATATAATTATTAATTATTAAAATATAATTATATAATAATTAGTTAGTTAATTATTAAATAATTAATAACTAATAATTGTAATGAATAATTATAATTATTTGTTATATTACTAATTTACTAATTAAATAATAGATTATTATATAATTAATAATTATATTAAATACTAAATACTTAATTATTGTATAGTTAATAATTATATTACTAATTAACAAATTAATTATTATGTAATTAATAATTATATTACAAACTAACTAATTAATTATTATATAATTAATAATGACATTACTAATTAACTAATTATTAACTAATTAATAATTATATTACTAATTAACTAATTAATAATTAACTATTTCTTATATGTTTAATCCATGTTTTAATTTTCATTTATATTGGTCTTATAGTTTTTATTTTATAGGTTTTCAAAGCCACGTACCTGAAACATTTTTAAGTTTCAAGTTGGTGGTTTTGAAAGATTATAAATTATTTTTTATCAACATTTTTTACGAAATTATTTTTATTTTCAACTATTTATTATATATTTAATTCATGTTTTAAGTTTCATTCATATTGGTCTTATAGTTTTTATTTTATAGTCATTCAAATACACGTATTTGAAACATTTTTAAGTTTCAAGTTGGTATCTTTGAAAGCTTATAAATTATTATTCATCAACATTTTTTACAAAATTCTTTTTATTTTCAACAATTTCTTATATGTTTAATCCATGTTTTAAGTTTCAATTATATTGGTCGTAGAGTTTGTATTTTATAGTCTTTCAAAGTGACGTACTTGAAATAGAATCCCACATCGGAAATGGAGAATGTTCTGCGCAGGGAAGATAGAAGCTGAGTCCCACGTCGAAAATGCAGAATGATTTCCAGGGCTAGCTCTCTTACAAAAGAGAGCAATGGGTGAGGGTGTCTGTCAGAATCCAGACTGCTGTAATGACAGAACTACTGGATATTAAATAGCAGATAAATTCTGCTGAAATTTTTTATTATATATATATATAAAGAAAACAAAACAAAAAAAAATTAAAAATACAAAAAAAATCTTTCTGTACGATGCGTGAACGAGGTTCACGCATCTCGGACCCATTTTTAAAAATACCGCAAACCACATACCTTTTGTAAAAAAAAATTCAAAAACCCATTTAAAAAAATTACTCCAAAAAAAGCCAAAAGTCCATCCTGGTGGTAGCCTCCCAAGAAATGCATCTAGAGGATTCCCTGCACAGTCTGATGATTCCCCCCAAGTCAAGGACGTCTCCATCGCATCATCAGTAGTCAACTCCCATGCATCATGTCGGGAACCCACACTTAATCATCTGGAACCCACGATCGCATCACTGGGAACTCACGCCTCTCACCAGGAACCCACACCTCATGTATTCAGGAGCCCACGTCTCATTGTGCTGGACCATAGAAGCATCACCGGATGAAAAAAATTGTCGTGCCGTCGAGATCCCATCTTCCCCACCAAAAAAATTTGCCCGAACCCCCACCGTACTGAGGTTTCTGTCATCCAAAGCCTTCTCCATAGAGTCCCTACGCCACCACAAAGCTGATTTTACAACCTGCATCAAACCACACACTCCAGTTAACTAGTGCCGCCAACAATCCATTCCCACCACCTCGGTCCATTACCATGTAGCAATAAATCCTAGCATCGCCGCCAGGATAAAAAAACCCATCACCTACACCAGTCCAGCCTTAGTCATGGGTTATTATAAAAAACCCATGAACCCAAATTTATTACTAAAAGTAAAACATAAAATAAAGGAGTTGGGATAACAAATTCATAAAATTCCCACATCATAAGACAGGATTCATAAAAAGTGATTCAATTACTTCTCACTCTATAGCCCAAATTTCTAGGAAATCTCTCTCCCCCCCTTTGGGTTTCGACCTCTCCACCATGTATTTTTACATTGCGGGACCTTATATTCATCATCCGATGATGATTCAAATGATTCGTCCATATTGGAACAAAATCTAAATTTCCAAGATAAGTCTCGAAAGTCCATATCTGGATTGGATCAAACTCTATATTAGATATAAATGAATTACAACTTTCATACTATAAAATAATCATTGAAATGGAATACCTTAGTCCCCATTAATGAAAAATGAATTCAAGCTGCGAACAAACCAATCTATTGCTTCCTTACTATGGTATTCAGTGGGCCTTTTAACTTCTTAGTCTTCTAGAGTTATGATGCTAGAGTTTTTTACCTGTTCAATTTCACAATCCTCATGTGAGGCCTTTCTAAAGGAGACATATGAATTTTTCATTAGATCAGTAAAATGGGGTGGGATAGACCACATCAAATTCTCAGAACCACCAGTGCTCTAACATCAGGTATTGTTAATTGGATCCTCAACCTACAAGGGGGATGCCCGCAAATCAGCTCCTAGAGTGTCAAATTCCTCATCCCGTTACCTACAGGAAAAAATAATTGGGGTCCCACCCAAAGGTGAACCCACAATATCCTTTTTATACACACTACTACAAAAACGGGCAAGGGAAGCACCACCTTATATCAGTGCTAATCAAAAACTGCTGATAAAGAAAAACGGTATCAGTGCTAAAATGTTAGCACTGATAAAGGTATTCTTTATTAGCGCTTTACTAGCGCTGATAAAAGGATTCTTTATCAGCATTAGAAAAGCGCTGATACAAGGTAACCTTTATCAGCGCTAAAAAAGCACTGATAAAGAGACCATTTATCAGTGCTAGAAAAGAGCTGATAAAGAAGGCATGTATCAATGCTAAAATTTTAGCACTGATAAAGGTAGCCTTTATCAGTGCTTTTTTAGCATTGATAAAGCTGACCTTTATCAGTGCTAAAATTTTAGTGCTGATACGGGTAGTCTTTATCAGCTCTTTTTTTAGCACTGATAAAACCATAGTCCCATATTTTATAAAATCGGTCACATAGTGTCCTCGTTTTATCACGACCTAAATCTCTCGCGGTACTGAAACCCTGCGACTCCCCTCCACTGCCCCCCCGAGCTTCTCTTTGCCTAACCTCCGCTGCCCCTGATCTTCACCTTTCTGGACCGCCTCTGTTATCCCTTCTCCTAATCCTCCCCCTCAAACCCCTTCGGCGGATCCTCATCCCCGAAAACCCTATTTCTCCTCCTCTTCACTCGACCCTACTCCCTGCGAACCCTACTCCTCCATTTCTCTTCGGTTGGCAGGTCCTCCCATGCACCTCCACCTCTGGAAGTTTCCAAGTTTGTGGTAAGTGATTCAATGCTTTTACATTATTTGATGATTTTGATATGCTTTAGTTTCATAGGTTATTACCATGCTATAACTTCTTATATTTGGATTTGTTAACTATGAATTTAGTGTTTTTGTAATGGAACCCCATGCTACCTCATATTCTACCTCTATTAAAATGCAATCATCTGTTTTCCTTGTTTATGAAAGTATCACATGATAAAACTATAATTTAGTTTTCTTCCTCATTGGTTCATTATGGATTTTATTTTTTGAGATAGTGGGTTATCCCTGGTCTTAGTGATAGTGACTTATTATGTTACATATGGATTTTTGGAAATGTACTTTTATAATAATCTTTCCCTATAAACGAAATTTTTTCACATATTTTTTTTGAGTTGTGCTATTCATTTTATTGAGGGTAATCATGCTCAGATATTGGATTAAGATTTTTCATTATAATGTTACTATTTTAGTGGAATTATAATATATTGGGTAACCACTATTGTTTGTTTTTTTGTCTTAGTAATTTATTATTTTGTGTGTTTTATCATTTTTATTCGGAGGAGTATCTTTTAGTTAGGAACCTATTTTATGATTTCCCCCCTACAAACATATAGGGTCAAAATGTAGTGATAATTTTTTAGAATCTATCTACATTTTATTTTGTTTTAGACATTTTTTTAAGGTGTTAATTTATTGTTGATGTTGTTATATATGAGAATCAATATTTCCACATAATTGACTTACCATTTATGTTTGGGGTTCCTCATGATTGTTTGAACTATTAGAAATGGTAATATGTGTAATTTCACATTTCTATATTCAAAATTAAATATCGATTAGTGGGAGGAAATTTTGATATTTATTCATCTTTTCAAGAATATTTTCTTGTCATTAGTGTTGTATTTCTGGATCCTTTTGGAGTTGGACACCTGTCTTACCCTGCCTTGCAAGATCATGCTCCGGGTGTAGGATGCCTTCTACTAGACTCAGAAGATCATCTACCATATTTTCCCTGGGGTTTTTTCCCACTATATTCTCTAAGGGAATTCTCTTCAGGTTTTTAGAAGGTGACACCAAGGGGACCGACGCCACCCCCCCTAAGATCTTGATCAATATGTATAGATTGTCTCCCCCTCTCAGATGTCTCTTAGATGGATTCCCCAACGTTAGTAGGTGTTCTAGTGATAGATTCCCCCTTAGACCCCACCCAATCCTTTGAGATGTCTTCCCCCTCCTCTCTCGTTAATTCCATGTAAATCTACCAAGCCCTTGTCCTCTGTATTCCAAATTATTTTCCTTCCTTCTGGTTTTGCGCAATTGTTCCCCCTTCTTTCCTTCATGCTATATAAGTGACTTTTCCTGGCAGTGCACTTATATGGAATGATGCCCAGACCACCAAGCTTTCTAGCCTTTCCACCCCTACCTCAATCTCTATCCTTCTCCCTCGCTGAGGTTACTGACTGCTTCTTTGAAGTGGCCAGGCCCCTTCGTAGCAGTGTTCGTTCTATATCCCTTGGCTCTAAGCCTCTCATCCAACTCCAAATACTTATGGATCCAGAGATAACTCCCTCACCAGCCCCCAAGTTTCATTACCCATCCTTCCCTTGCCCCTTTGGATCCTCATCTCCCACTCATATGAATCTTACCAACCAGAAGGGATTATGAACATGTTCAAAATCAAGGGACCTCAATGAGAGATCATCCTCCCACTTCAATAAGGCTACTAGATCAAGATCCAATGCCAGATCCATGTCCTACCCATCATTATTATCTTTATATGTAATGATCATAGTCTTAGTGCCAATGTTAAATCGGACTTCCTCACCATAGAAATCAAAAAGCATAATGTCATTGTTTTTGTTGTCAAATAACACAAAAAACCCTATAATAATCATAGAATTCTACTGTAAGATTAAGTTACATGGATTTATACACTCTGAACCCTCTAACAGACACAAATGGGTATTTTGGAAAAATAAATATGTTGTTGAGACTATTCAAGATTGCAATCAATTCATCACTACCAAGGTGTCCAACGGTGAAACCTCCTTCCTTATGACTTTTGTTTTTGGAAGCTATGACCCTCTTCAAAGGAAATATCTATGGATTCAACAAAATACCTTCGATCTTGGCCACCATCCATAGTTTTTTGGGGGTGACTTTAATGTCATTTCCAACCCAAAGGAAAGGAAAGGTAGAATCCCATTTCAGAGGAAGGCCATCATGGAGTTTGTTTAGTTCATGGCTGGGAAGGGCTTCATTGATCGTAGCTTCTCAGGTGACAGTTTCACCTGGTGCAACAACTGCAGTGGCCATCACCGCTTGTGGAGTCTATTGGATATGTGTATAGCCAACATGAAAGCCACTAACCTATTCTCAAATACCATGTTTTTCCTTCTTCCTTGAGGTATTTCGAACCACTCCCCCCTCTTGGTTTCCATTTCTTCTTGGCATGATCATCACGAACGGTTTCACTTCCACCAGTAGTGGGTTAACATCCTAGGGTACCAGGAAATGGTTTGTGAAATATGTAATGAACCTTTGTAGGAGTATTGGGCCACCTTAAACCTCAGTGACCTGACCTCTAACCCCGATAGGTTCTTGTTCGCCCCTTCCTCCTCAGGAACCTTCACCACTTGGGACTACTGTCGCATATGGACTAGTTGAACATAGAAGGGTTGACCCGATAGAGGAGGATGAGCCATAAAGGATGATGCCCTGTGAGTTTTACCATCTATGACACAAGTGATTATCCCTGCAAACCCCTTTGTGTTTGGAAACTGTGTTGATTTTGATGGGGGGTCTATCCTGGTTCTGTTGATTTCCAAATCTTTATTGGAAATGGTTACGCTCTATTAATCTCTATTTTTATAAGGAATTGGTTCTCTTCTACTATATTTGGAAGTCTTTTTTGTGTACTTGAACCATATATACTAATATTTTATATTCAAATAGGATGATAATGAATAAAGATTGGATGGATGCTAATCATTTGACAATAGAGTATGAGAACAGAGTGAAAGAGTTCATCAAGTTTGCAAAGGATCATGAAAAGTATCCTTCTCAAATACTTTGTCCGTGTTTATGTTGTTGTTTTTCTAGAATACTAACTCTAGAGGAGTTGGAAAAACATTTGATATGTCACATAATAGATTAGAGTTATAAATGTTGGAATAAACACGGAGAAAAAGAAAATGTAGCTACTGGCTGGGATAAAACTGTGTTTTATGGATCATTAGATATGAATAAAAATATGGATAATGAAGAATACCATATGGAGGATGTGATCATAGATGTTAATGATGATGAAGATCGTATTGAGGAAATGACAAATACAATTGAAGATGAACTCCGTGATTGCCCAAAATTGTTTGAGAAGTTAAAGAGTTGTGCAAAGATGCCATTGTATGCTGGTTGCACCAAGTATACAACATTGTCAGTTGTACTGAAGTTGTATAAATTGAAAGCAGGCAATGGATGGAGTGATGTCAATTTTACGGAACTACTTTCTCTCGTGAATGACATGCTCCCTGAAGATAATGAGCTCCCAATCCGGACATATGAAGCTAAACAAATGCTACGATCGATGGGTATGATTTCTAACAGAATAAATGCCTTCCCGAAAGACTGTATATTGTTTCGCAGGGAGAACAAATCACTTACAGAATGCCCAAAGTGTGGTTATTCTTGATACAATAAAGATGAATCCAATCCTACGAAAGTTGTATTGTACTTTCCAATCATTCCAAGGTCTAGGCGTCTATATGGAAGTGAAGAAACTGTAAGACAATTGTTGTGGCATGAAGATAAAAGAAATAAAGATGGTAAATTACATCATCCAGTTGACTCTCCTCAATGGAAGAAAATTGGTCATGAGTATCCTGAATTTGGAAAAGAGCCGAGAAACCTTCGTCTTGCGTTATCTACAGATGGAGTAAATCCTTTTGGTTTTCAAACCAACACTCATAGTACATGGCATGTTATGTTGGTAAATTATAACTTGCCACCCTAGTTATGCATGAAGCAGAAATTCATCATGTTATATATGCTTATATTAGGACCAAAACAACCAGGTAACGATATTGATGTTTATTTGGATCCTTTGATCGAGGATTTGAAGTTATTGTGGGATTCATGTGTTATGTTGTATGATACTTATAAAAGTGAATAATTCACGTTGAGAGTGATGTTGTATGGGACAATAAATTATTTCCCTACTTATAGAAATTTTTCAGGCTATAGAATTAAAAGAAATCAAGGGTGTTCCTTGTGAGAAGAAGATACAGAATCAATTAGGATAAAATATTTATCAAAATATATGTTTCTAGGACATCATAGATTTCTACCTCGTCGGCATAAGTATTGATCTTGGATTTCATCATTCAATGGAAGTTCAGAACAACGCACAACACCATCTCCACTAACAGGTGATCAGCTGTTTAAGAAAGTAAAATATGTGAACACTGATTTTGGTAAACCATTTTCGAAAAACCTTACGAAAATTGGTTGGAAAAAGAGATCAGTTTTTTTGAATTACCATACTAGAATTGTTTGTTAGTCAGACGCTTTCTTGATGTGATGCATGTGGAAAAAAATGTATGTGACAGTGTTATCATAACGTTGCTAAATGGCCCTGAAAAAAAAGGATGGAATTAAGGCAAGGTTGGACATGGTTGACATGGGAATACGAGAAGAGTTGGCTCCTGTGAAGGGTGAAAATCGAATGTTTCTTCCTCCAACTGCTTATACTCTTTCTAGGGAGGAGAGATACCAGTTTTGAAACTTCTTCAATGATGTAAAGGTTCTAGAGGGGTATTCATCAAATATTAAGAACATTGTGTCAATGAATGATTTGAAGTTAAAAGGTTTGAAATTACATGAATTCCATGTTTTGATGCAAGATCTAATCCCTATAGCTTTACGTTTCATTTTTCCCAATAATGTTTTTATATGTTAACCAAACTTTGTTTCTTTTTCAAAGCTATATGTAGAAAAGTTTTAGACCCGGCGAAATTTCTAACTATGGAAAAAGAAATTGTCATCATGTTATGTGAATTATAAATGTTATTCCCACCAACACTCTTTGATATGATGGTTCATTTGATGATTCAATTGGTGAGAGAGATTCAACTTTGTGTTCCTATGCACTATAGATAGATGTATCCTGTTGAACGATATATGAAGATTTTGAAAGGGTATGTCAAAAATCGAAGTCATCCAGAGGGTTGTATAGTGGAGCGATATATTGTTGTGGAAGCCATTTAATTTTGTACCGAATACCTATCTGATGTGGAAATCATTGGTCTCCAGAAATCTCGACACACTGGATGCATTGAGGGTGAGGGAATTTCTGGAAGAGATGTTGTGACAATCAGTATTACAGATCGGGAGCAGACCCACCTTTATGTTTTTCATAATATTTGGGAGGTTGCTCCATATATTGAAACTCACAAATAAATTCTTAGGCAATTGAATCCATCAAGGGATGGAAAATGGTTATCAAATACACATAATCACCAGTTTATAGAATGGGTTCAGGACCATATTTTTAATCAGTTGATGAAAATCTGAATTCAATTTCAGAACAACTTCGATGGCTAGCCGCTGGACCAAGTATGTATGTATTATCTTACAGTGGTTATGTAATTAATGGTTATACATTCTATACAAATGAACATGATGAAGATAGTACCATGCAAAATAGTGGAGTTACACTAGTGGCTGAAGCGATGCATGTTTATGGTAGTAAGGACAGAAATCCAATTTATAAAAATATTTCATACTTTGGCATTATCAAACTAATATGGGAGTTGGATTATACGACATTCCAATTGTCGATTTTTCAATGAAAATGGGTTGATAACAACAGTAGTGTTAAAATAGATGAATGGGGATTTGTGAAAGTTGATTTTAGTAAAGAAGGGTACAAAGACGGACAATTTATAATGGCATCACAAGCGGTACAAGTTTTTTATGTTCCAGATCCTGCAAACTGAAAGTGTTCGATTATTCTGTTATCGTCCAAAACTACTGAAGGTTCCGATGAAAATTCAGTTGAGGATGATCCTTTCAGTGGTATGTCGCAATCATTTCAGAGCGGTCCCAATGTAGATGATGTTTTTTATGTTCGAGGAGACCACAATTAAAGTATTTGGATAATCGATAGAGGTGTAAAATCCCTTCAGCCTTTGAAAAAAAATAAAGAGAGTTCAATAAACATGTTATATTTTGTTTGTAATATAGATCTTGTTATCTCATGTTATTATCTTATCAGTACTAAATTTATGTAATCTAAATTAACTGTTCAACCACTTTTGTAGATAATGACTTCTGTACATTCTGGTGCTCCTAACCTTGAGGCTAAACAAGTCGCTCAAGCTACTACTGCTCCTGCTGCTCCTGCTGCTCCTGTTGCCCCTGCTGCTGCTCTTGCTGTTGTGGCTCCTGCTGCTCCTAGTGTTGAGGTCCAACAACCATTAGTACATGCCATTTATACCATTTCATATGAACATATAGATGATGTTGATAGCGATGAAATCGTCGAGAATGAAGGATCGACGTCATAGAAAACATAGGTGCGTCGTATTTTGATGGTGTTAGCCAAAGTTCTTAAGGCGAAAAGCAAAGGCATCAAATTTGATGTCGGATGGAATGCACGAGGCCAACATGTGAATCCCAACAAGGCTATGTTTAGTAGTTACATTGGATTTTTCACTCGGAAACGCGTGTCGATTGACATAGATTCGTGGAACCATGTTGTGTTCGGGCTAAAGGTTGTTATCTTGGAAGAAATTACAATAACATTATGAATTTATTTCTTTAATTTACTAGAAAATAAAATAATGAAACAATGTATTACTCTTCTCAATCTCTTGCAGAGTACATTTATAGTTGATGATTCACACAAGGATTATGTACTAAGGCTTGCAGGAAGGATTCATCAAGTTTTTCGCACTATTTTAACAAGATGTCACATGAAAGATTCCAAAGGTAAAATAAACCCACACCCACCCATTTTCTATGCTCACCTAATATCCCAAGAAGCATGGGATGCATTTATTGGCCGCCATGGGGATGAGAAGTTTCAGGTAAATTGTGGGTGATAATACGTTGTTTGAAGATACGTGTATTCATCACTTTAATTGTAAATATTTCATTTATGAAACAGAAACTCTGTAATGAAAATAAAGAATGTGCATCAAAACCAAGATACCCCTATCATAAAGAAAGTATGGGGTATGATTCACTAGAAAATAAAATGGTACGTATTTTAAATTTACAGTAATATTGTTAGGTGCCAACAAACAACATCATAATTATCTTTCTATGTTTATATGTAGATTGATGAGTCCAAAACCAAAGACACTTCCATCCCACGTCATGAGATTTTTAAGGAGGCATGTGTGAATAAGGAAGGGAAGATAGTAGATGAGAACACACAAAAAGTGTGGGAAATTTGTGTAAGTATGACACAACGATAAAAAGATTTGTTTTAATTTTCTATTACATAAAAATAATTAGTTATTTTCCTTTATCTGATAGTCACAGGAATCAGCCACTCCTATAGAGGATGCTGACCTATTATCAACGGCTTTGAAGCAGCCAGAAAAATACAGTCGTGTCAGAGGTTCGGGGTTTGGGGTGACACCCCGAGTATATTTTGAGAAGAAAAAAAAACAGATGATAGAGATGAAACATTGAAACAAATGAGTGAAAAACTAGCAACCCTTGAAGAATGATTGCAATGACAGGGAGAGTTGATAGAAACTTTAATGGGTGGGAAGCAAGGAGAAGACACAAATCAGAAACAACCAGCGTGTGAAGATCCCGCCCCACCCCCCACCAGCTTTGAGGCAAGCCATTCCCCTCAAAGATCTTTCTTAGCCGTGGTAATAAATATTCTAATAATTGTTCCCATGAAATGTGAATCAGAAAAACACTGATACTTTTCTCTACTGATCTTCTACAGGGTGATAATGATTGTGATTTATATCTGTCAACACTCACCTATCACCTTGTAGCAAGGGATACAGTGTTCAACATCCCAGATGACACACTACATAATAGACCACTTCCGAAAGATCATCTGAAATCGACGATTACTGTAGCTCATGAGCCAAATGCATAGCTACCTATTCCACTTGATGACAGTGATATTCATACGGTCGAAAAGGCTATTAAGACATTCATTGCATGGCTGTCACAACTTGTAAGAGTACATGCAGCCAAAGAGGTATTTATTTCCTTTATTTTCAAGCTAAAACTTTTACAATTAATGAAAAAAGGGTCTGAACCAATAAATGTTATTATAGACGGAGAAAGGGAAGGGGTGACAAACATCGGCTCAAAACCATCTAAAGGACCGACCAACCAATCCCAAGGAGCTACTGAAAGCACAATAACACCACCTGTTCTCTATCCACATTTACTATCATTTAAGACTCATGTGGATATGAAGCTAAGAGGTGGTAGTAGTCATATAGTGGTTTTCGAAGAGAATAAAAAATGGAGAGGAAATTCAAGTTTTCGTTGCTGCTGAAAATGTAAATGAGATCCTTGAAAACGGTTGGATAGGAATCACAGTTTAAAATATATATATGAGGTACATTTCCATGAATTGATTTTATAAAAGATGATCTAATGTAAAAATTATGACTAAATGCATTTTATATTGTTGACAGACGTATATATGAAAAACAGTTGAAGGAATTTTCCCATGAGACAAAATTTGGACTCGTTAGTCCTCATACCACATCATCACATCTAACGAAAATAGATCCATCAAAAAAAGAATGAAATAGTGAACGTCTTGCTGAAAACATTTGAAAGCAAGATTACAGATGACAGACTCTTCTTAATACCAACCATGCAGGGGTAAAACTCTATGATTAAAGCATATCAATTATATTTTGACTTCTTTTATTAATTATTCATTTTTTTGTTTTTCGGAAACATTGGATGCTAATTGAGGTGAACTTGGATACTCCAAAGATTTATTTTATGGATTCAAAGCAAGGATATCTATCAAACCGACCACACATGATGGTGTTTGTGAATCTGTAAGACACTAAATCTTACTTTTTAGGTCTAAACATCAAGTAATATAATTTATATTATCTTTTATTGAGGATTCTGTTATGATAGAGAGGTGTATAATTATCGTCTAAAAATGGAATGAGTACAGGGGCTAAGTATAAGGAGAAGAGCAAGTACTACGTCTGGACAAATATCAGGGTATACATAATAAAATTTCACTATCCAAACACATCTCAACACAAGTTACTTATTCTCCTAATGATAAATTTTTTTTGCAGTGCCCAAAACAAACAAACGATAATGATTGCGGTTATTATGTTTGTAAATTTATGAAAGAGATCATTTTTCATCAACAAACAAGCATCCCTAAAGAGGTATTTTCAAAAACAACTACTAGTTCGTTTAATTTATTTATTAATTCTTTAATTTTATATTTTGCAGTACTACTCTAACTGCCGAAAAGCCTCACACTCACAAGATGATATAGATATGTTCAGAAACGAGTGGGCCTCATACCAGATGGTAGATTGTACACAAATAACATGAATATCTGACATGGTGATGTGTACAATTGGTGGTCATTTTTTAGAGGGGTTAAGGGGATCAAAAGATGACACATTGTTGTATGTAAATGTTCGTAGGAATATTGTAATTTTTATTAAATAAAACATCCTTTCTCAAATGAGTCAATTTCAAATTTTAATAGATGATATGCACCAACAACATGGAAAAATGATGAACCCCTCAAAGGGTCTCTCTTTTGTTTAAAATGGACAGAATTTTAAGTGAAAAAAACAACTGACCTACGGAAATCCAACCAAAAGCATTTGGATAGTCTTGATCCTTTATGAGAACAATCCAATGGTATGTTGGGGACATGTATGAGTAAACCCCGCCTCAATATGAGGCACGATGTAGTCGGTACCACTCAAAGGGTCTCTCTTTTGTTTAAAATGGACACAATTTTAAGTGAAAACAACAACTGACCTATGGAAATCTGACCAAACGCATTTGGATTGTCTTCATCCTTTATGATAATGATCCTTTAGTGCATTGGGGATGTGTAAAAGTCAACCCCATCTCAATCCAAGGCTTGGTGTGGCTGGTACCACTCAAAGGGTCTCTCTTTTGTTTAAAATGGACAAAATTTTAAGTGAAAACAACAAATGACCTACGGAAATCCAAACAAACGCATTCGGATTGTGTTGATCCTTTAAGATAACATTACAAGGGTGCATTGGGGATGTTTAAAAGTCATCTACGCCTCAATCCGAGGCACAGTGTGTCCAGTACCACTCAAAGGGTCTCTCTTTTGTTTAAAATGGACATATTTTTAAGTGAAAACAACAACTGACCTATGGAAATCTAACCAAAAGCATTACGATTGTGTTGATAATTTAAGATAATGATCCAAGGGTGCGTTGGGGATGTGTACGAGTCATCCCCGCCTCAATTTTAGGCACGGTGTGGCCGGTACCACTCAAAGGGTCTCTCTTTTGTTTAAAATGGACAAAATTTTAAGTGAAAACAACAACTAACCTATAGAAATCCAACCAAACGCATTCGGATTGTGTTGATCCTTTAAGATAACAATCCACGGGTTTGTTGGGGATGTTTATGATTCATCCCCACCTCAATATGAAGCACGGTGTGGCCTGTACCACTCAAAGGGTATCTCTTTTGTTTAAAATGGACACAATTTTAAGTACAAACAACAACTAACCTACAGAAATCTGACCAAATGCATTATAATTGTATTTATCCTTTAATAGAATGATACAAAGGTCCTTTTTGACGTGTATGAGTCATCCTCGCTTCAATCTGAGGTACGGTGTGGTCGGTACCACTCAAAGGGTCTCTCTTTTGTTTAAAATGGACACAATTTTAAGTGAAAACAACAACTGACCTATGGAAATCCGACCAAACACATTCGGATTGTCTTTATCCTTTATGAAAATGATCCAATGGTGTTTTGGAGATGTGTATGAGTCAACTCCGCCTCAATATGAGGCACAGTGTGGCCGGTACCACTCAAAGGGTCTCTCTTTTGTTTAAAATGGACATAATTTTAAGTGAAAACAACAATTGACCTACGGAAATCTGACCAAACGCATTCAGATTGTCTTGATCCTTTATGATAATGATACAATGGTGCATTGGGGATGTGTATGAGTCAATCCCACCTCAATACGAGGCACGGTGTGGCCGGTACCACTAAAAGGGTCTCTCTTTTGTTAAAAATAGACAGAATTTTAAGTGAAAACAACAACTAACCTACGGAAATCTGACCAAATGCATTCAGATGTTCTTTATCCTCTAGGAGAACAATCCAAGAGTACTTTTTGACGTGTATGAGTCTTCCCTGCCTCAATATGAGTCACAGTGTGGCCATTACCATTCAAAGGGTCTCTCTTTTGTTTAAAATGGACAAATGTTTAAGTGAAAACAACAAATTACCTACAGAAATCCGACCAAACGCATTAGTATTGTCCTGATACTTTATGATAAAAATCCAATGGTGTGTTGGGGACATGTATGATTCAACCCCGCCATAATCCGAGGCATGGTGTGGCCGGTACCACTCAAAAGGTCTCTCTTTTGTTTAAAATGGACACAATTTTAAATGAAAACAACAACTGACCTACGGAAATCCAACCAAATGAATTTTGATTGTCTTGATACTTTATGAGAAAAATCCAATGGTGCATTGGGGATGTGTAAAAGTCAACCCCACCTCAATCTGAGTCACGGTGTGGCCGTTACCACTCAAAGGGTCTCTCTTTTGTTTAAAATGGACATAATTTTAAGTAAAAAAAACAACTGACCTAAGGAAATCTGACCAAACGCATTAGTATTGTCTTGATACTTTATGAGAACAATCCACTGGTTTGTTGGAGATGTTTACGAGTCAACCCCACCTCAATCTGAGGCACGATGTGGTAGGTACCACTCAAAATGTCTCTCTTTTGTTTAAAATGGACACAATTTTAAGTGAAAACAACAACTGACCTATGGAAATATGACCAATGCATTCTTATTGTCTTGATCCTTTATGAGAATGATCCAATGGTGCATTGGGGACTTGTACGAGTCAACCCTTCCTCAATACGAGGCACGATGCAGCCAAGACCACTCAAAGGGTCTCTCTTTTGTTTTAAATGGACACAATTTTAAGTGAAAACAACAACTGACTTACAGAAATCCGACCAAACACATTCATATTGTGTTGATCCTTTAATATAACGATCCAAAGTTGAATTGGGGATGTTTAAGAGTCATCCCCGCCTCAATCTGAGGCACAGTGTGGCCGATACCACTCAAAGGGTCTCTCTTTTGATTAAAATGGACAAATTTTTAAGTGAAAACAACAACTGACCTACGAAAATCCGACCAAATGCATTCGGATTGTGTTTATACTTTGAGATAACAATCCAAGGGTGAGTTGGGGATGTTTATGAGTCACCCCCACCTCAATTCAAGGTACAGTGTGGCCGGTACCACTCAAAGGGTCTCTCTTTTGTTTAAAATGGACACAATTTTAAGTCAAAACAACAACTGACCTACGGAAATCCAACCAAAGGCATTAATATTGTCTTAATACTTTAGTAGAACGTTTCAAGGGTCATTTTTGAGGCATAAAAGTCATCCCCACCTCAATATGAGGCACGTTGTGGTTGATACCACTCAAAGGGTCTCTCTTTTGTTTAAAATGGACAAATTTTTAAGTGAAAACACCAGCTGACCTACGGAAATCTGACAAAACGCATTCGTATTGTGTTGATCCTTTAGGAGAACGATCCAAGAGTGCATTGGGGATGTGTATGAGTCATCCACACCTAAATCCAAGGCATGGTGTGGCCGGTACCACTGAAAGGGTCTCTCTTTTGTTTAAAATGGACACAATTTTAAGTGAAAACAACAACTGACCTCCGTAAATCTGACCAAACGCATTAGGATTGTCTTCATACTTTATGTTAATGATTAAAGAGTCCTTTTTAATGTTTATGAGTCAACCCTGCCTCAATCTGGGGCACGTTGTGGCCGGTACCACTCAAAGGGTCTCTCTTTTGTTTAAAATGGACAAATTTTTAAGTGAAAACAACAACTGACCTATGGAAATATGACCAAAAGCATTGAGATTTTGTTGATCCTTTAATATAACGATCCAAAGGTGCATTGGGGATGTGTAAGAGTCATCCCCGCCTCAATATGAGGCATGTTGTGGCTGGTACCACTCAAAGGGTCTCTCTTTTGTTTAAAATGGATACAATTTTAAGTGAAAACAAAATCTGACCTATGGAAATCTGACCAAACACATTAATATTGTCTTGATCCTTTAGGATAATTATACAAAGGTCCTTTTTGACGTGTAAGATTCATCCCCGACCCAACCCGAGGCACGGTGTGGCCGGTTCCACTCAAAGGGTCTCTCTTTTGTTTAAAATGGACAAATGTTTAAGTGAAAACAACAAATGACATACAAGAATCCAACCTAACGCATTATTATTGTGTTTATACTTTAATATAACGATCCATGGCTGTTTTGGGGATGTGTATGAGTCATCTCCATCTCAATATGAGGCATGTTGTGGCTGGTACCACTCAAAGGGTCTCTCTTTTGTTTAAAATGGACACAATTTTTTGTGAAAACAACAATTGACCTATAGAAATCCAACAAAAAGCATTAGGATTGTGTTGATTCTTTAAGAGAATAATCCAAGGGTGTTTTGTGGACATGTACGAGTCATCCACGCCTCAATCTTAGGCACGTTGTGGCTGGTACCACTCAAAGGGTCTCTCTTTTGTTTAAAATGGACACAATTTTAAGTGAAAACAACAACTAACCTACGGAAATCTGAACAAACGCATTCAGATTGTCTTGGTCCTTTAGGATAACAATCTGCAGGTGCGTTGAGGATGTGTATGAGTCAAACCCACCTCAATCCGAGACACGATGTGACCGGTACTACTCAAAGGGTCTCTCTTTTGATTAAAATGGACAAATATTTAAGTGAAAACAACAACTGACCTATGGAAATCCGACCAAACGCATTCAGATTGTATTTATACTTTAGGAGAATGATCCAAGGGTCCTTTTTGACATTTAATATTCATCCCCACCTCAATCCTAGGCATGGTGTGGCCGGTACCACTCAAAGGGTCTCTCTTTTGTTTAAAATGGACACAATTTTAAGTGAAAACAACAACTGACCTACGGAAATCAGGCCAAATGCATTATAATTGTCTTGATCCTTTAGGATAACGATCCATGGATCCTTTTTGATGTGTAAGAGTCATCCCCACCTCAATCTGAGGCACGGTGTGGCCGATACCACTCAAAGGGTCTCTCTTTTGTTTAAAATGGACAAATTTTTAAGTTAAAACAACAACTGACCTATGGAAATCTGACCAAACGCATTCGGATTGTGTTAATTCTTTAATAGAAAGATCCATGTATGTGTTGGGATGTGTAAGAGTTAACCCCACCTCAATCAGAGACACGGGTGTGGCCGGGGGTACCACTCAAAGGGTCTCTCTTTGTTTAAAATGGACACAATTTTTAGTGAAAACAACAACTGACCTATGTAAATCCGACTAAACACATTAGGATTGTATTGATCCTTTAGGAGAATGATCCACCGGTCATTTTGACATGTACGAGTAATCACAGCCTTAATCTGAGGCATGGTTAGGCCGGTACCACCTAAAGGTTCTCTCTTTTGTTTAAAATGGACAAATTTTTAAGTGAAAAGAACAAATGACCTTGTAAATCCGACCAACACATTCAAATTGTGTTGATCCTTTAAGAGAATGATCCAAGGGTGCATTGGGGACATGTACGAGGTCAACCCCGCCTCAATCTAAGACATGGTGTGGTTGGTACCACTCAAAGGGTCTCTCTTTTGTCTAAAATGGACACAATTTTAAGTGAAAACAAACAAATGACCTACGGGAAATCTGACCAAATGAATTTGGATAGTATTGATCTTTTAGGAGAACAATAAACGGGTCCTTTGTGACGTGTATGAGTCATAACCACCTCAATCTGAGGTACGGTGTGCCCAGTACCACTCAAAGGGTCTCTCTTTTGTTTAAAATGGACACAATGTTAAGTGAAAACAACAACTGACCAAAAGAATTCTGACCAAACGTATTCGGATTGTCTTGATCCTTTAGGAGAACGATCCACGGGGTCCTTTGTGATGTGTAAAAGTTATCACCGCCCTCAATCTGAGGCACGGTGTGGCTGGTACCACTCAAAGAGTCTCTATTTTGTTTAAAATGGACAAATTTTTAAGTGAAAACAACAACTGACCTACGGAAATCCGACCAAACACATTCGGATTGTCTTGATCCTTTATGAGAATGATCCATGGGTTCTTTGTGACATGTAATATTTAAACCCCACCAAACCCCTGGACTGCCCCCACCCCCCCTGGACACCAACCCACCCCCTGGACACACCCCCACCCCTCTAGACACCCCCTTGCCCCCTGGAAAGCCCCCTCAACCCCTCACCCCCTGGACACCCCCACCCTCTAGACACGCCTATGAACATCCCCCCCCCCCCCCCCCCCGACCTCAAACATCCACCTCAACCCCCCCCCCCCCCCCCCCTCACCCCCCTGGACAAACACCACCCCCCTGGATGACACCCCCACCCCTCCTTGACACCACCCCACCACCCTGCATACCCCCAACACCCCTAGACACCCCCCACCCATGGACGACCACCCCAACCCTCCCAGACACCATCCCACCCCCCCTTAGATAGCCCCACCATCCCTTTAGACCCCCCCTGGACACTCCCCACCCCCTAGAATGCCCCCCCCCCCACGACACCTTAGACACCAGCCCACCCCCATGGACACCCCATAGACAGACCCCCCCCCCCCCCACTTGGACACCACCCTACCCCCCTTTGATAGCCCTACCAACACCCTGGACTGCCCCCCCCCACCCCCCCTGGACACCCCCACCCCTCTGAACACCCCTATCCCCCGGACTCCCCCATCCCACCCTTCTGGACACCACCCCACCCCCCTTGGACTGCCCCAACAACCCCTCGGACCACCCCCACCCCCCGAACACCCCACCCACCCCCTGGAAAGCCCCCCCCCTGACACCCTAGACATCAGCCCACCCCCTGGACACCCCCATGGAGAGCCCCCACCCCCCTCACTAGGACACCCCCTCCTAGACGCCACACCACCACCTAGACACCCCCTAGACACCACCACCCTCCTTGGATAGCCCCCCCAACCCTCCTAGACCACCCCCCACCCCCCTGGACACCCCCTACCCCCCCTGGATAGCCACCGGACACACCCTACCCCCAACCCCTTGAAATTCTAAATAGAATTCTTTATGTATTTAATTAACTTATGAATTATGTGTTAATGGTGTATGTTAATTTTGTATGGGTATACTTGAGATGCTGAATTATTTACAGGTACTGTTTGGGTGTGCTACTGTATAATTTTTTTTTTGCAGCAGACATGGCATTTATTAGCAATTTTTCAGCGCTGATAAAAGAGGTCTTTATCAGCGCTAAAAAATCACTGATAAAATGTACATTTATCAGCACTTATAAATGTACACTTTATTAGCACTGATCTTTACAAATCTTTTTTAGCACTGATAAATCCCGTTTTTAGTGCTGATAAAGCCTGTTTTGTAGTAGTGACATCACCATATGAATATATTTTGGATCCTCAATGATCACTTGTCCCTTTTAATTATCTTTAACAGTTGATCCTTGTCTATGAACAGTTTAAAGGTCCTTAGGATTTCTAGGAATAACCAACTGAAATACGTCATCATCCACTACCTTAACCTTACCCTTTATTTTGGATGAAACTAATAATTCTTGCATCATCTCATGGTCAACATCCCCTTGAACAACAACCACATAATCAGGACGGTCCTCCTTCTAATAAACATAAATTTCATCCCATGATGCCTTCGGGTCTAATATTATGACACAAATTGCCTCCTCCCTCATGTTGGTCCAACAGTAGTCTCACAGGAAGCCCTATTGCCAACTCCCTGGCCCAAAAAAGAGTCAACCATCATCTCCCTCCTAATGTCCTAGTCGAAAGTAGCATTAAACCCCTATCCAAAAGAGTGATGATGAGTCACATTCACATGAACCTACAAGGGGATCACACCATGAGGAGGATTTCCTGTGTCAATAGGATCCCCTAAACCAGAATCCACATCCCCATGTTTAACCACATCAGCAAACGACAAACTCCTGAAAACATGGGCATTAATAATAGGGGAAGCACTATCTTAATGTACCTAATTGAAGATATACCTTACCCTCTTGGGACCAGGAGGCCCCACCATTCAGTCTTCACCAACTGTTAGCTTAGGATTACAATGTTCAGCTACATGACCTAATTTCTTACACTAAAAAAATTAATGTTCTTAAGATATTGTGAAATAGAGTTCCCAATACAGGAATAATTTCCATAGAAGTTAGGTATCCATTCAAATTGAATCAATAGCTCAAGCTTGAAATCACATGAATCTAATAAAAAAGTTTCTATAATATCATAAGATAGGTCAATATCAACTAAATCTATGGTGAAATAGCGTTACAAAGATCGGTCGGTCTCCTAATTGATTTGGAATGGATTCCCCATAGTAGAGGTGACTTCCCACAAAATTGATGGATGCCATAAGAACCAAATCAGGCTCTTATTTATAATCCATGATTGTCTAGAATATCTCCTAGATGAATTAAGATCATAGAGGTCATCCCTTTCTTGAAAGGTAAGAAACCCAGGTTTGAGAGAAATTGGGCCAAAGCTCTAAGAAAAAAAATTATGTTCCTTCAAAGGGAATACGATGTGATAAATGACCTTACCGATTGATATAAGTCATCAATAAAAAAATCCCCAACACTACTGAAGTCACTCCTTTGAGCTTCAAGATTTCATGGGGTATCCTTATGAGGAGCTGAGATCCAAGGAAATAGGGAGAATATTCTATCCTCTAGACGATCTTCAATTATTTTAGGGGTTCGCCTCCACTACTGAAAATACAGTATATACCAACGGTTTCAAACCACTGGTATAGGCATAGAAACCGTTGGTATACTATATACCAATGGTTCTGAAAACCATTGGCTAGTAAGCCATTGAAAAAGTCCTATACCAATGGTTTTACTCTAACCGTTGGTATATGGCACTGTAACCTTCAGTATACCAACGGTTTTATAGAAACCATTGGTATATATTTATACCAACAGTTGATAAACCGTTGGGATATATATTACATGTAATTTACCAATGTTTTCTAAACCATTGGTATATAGTATTACCAACGGTTCCTTAAAATTGTTGGTAAAAATATTCTCGAAATAAACTATACCAATGGTTTTGAACCGTTGGTATAGTGTTTTACCAATGGTTTATTCAAACCGTTGGTAAAAATATTCTCTAATACACTTTACCAACTGTTTAAAATTGTTGGTATAGT